>SEYY01009896.1:80000-92500 GCA_009176605.1 Armadillidium nasatum
TATAGATCTTATTTTCATTTTCTTTAGATCTTTTCTGTCTTTTAAACCTTCTTACTATAGAGCTTATAGTCATTTTCTTTAGATCTTTTCTGTCTTTTAAACCTTCTTACAATAGATCTCATTTTTATTTTCTTTAGATCTTTTCTGTCTTCTAAACCTTTTTTCTATAGATCTTATTTTCATTTTCTTTAGATCTTTTCGGTCTTCTAAACCTTCTTACTATAGATCCTATTTTCATTTTATTTAGATATTTTCTGTCTTTTAAACCTTCTTACTATAGATCTTATTTTCATTTTCTTTAGATTTTTTAATATTATGATTATTTCTGATATTTTCATATAACTTAGGTTTTTGTTTCATTCTTTTGTGGGCTTCGCCAGTCATGGTTAATTTGTAGTGCTTTTTTCTTCTCTTTCTGGTTTTTGGTTTTCACTCCTTAAGAAATAAGCAAATCTTGTGTACATTCCTAAAAAAAGAAGGTTCAATAAGGTTCCACTACGAGCCATTGAGTTCTAAGTGGAGTCAGTAGGTTCTTCACAATGAAAAAAGGGGGTTTCGAATGTTGGGAAGGTTCTTCGCGTTGTAAATGGTTCCAAACGTTTAAGAATGTTGACTACAATGATCTTCCAAAAGTATGTTGTTCAAATAGAACCCATTCGAAGCGTGCCACATGTTAGGTTCCCATTGGTTGATTGGAATATGAAAGCTTATGTAGCTTATGTGATGGAGCATAACCAGGGTTTTCAAATCCACCATATTTCTTAGTTGTAGAAGCGTGTCAGCGTGTTGAAGATGGATGGTGTAGAGTGGAATTCATCCAAGCAATAATCAGAGAGCGGTAATTCAGTTTTTGGATGCCGAAGGATGCGATAAAATGGAGGTTCATTGGTGAGTGGTTGCTTTTCACGGGGAAAGTGAGTCTCAAAGACAAAAGGTGGCGAATGTTCCGACAAGATCGAAAGGAAACTACTGAACAGTGGGGTCCTCGACTAGGTGCACAAAACGTGATCGACATACTGATAATTAGGGCGAATCGTCTTCGAAACATTGGTTATTTGGTGGTTCAGAACCTGCAGTACCAAAAGGTGTGTTGTCAATGCGAATGGGTCTAAGCCTTCAGCATCTGGTGCGCTACAATAGAGATGGCGAATAAAATCTCTGAATTCATAATAGGCAGGAGAAAAATCATGGTGCCCCAATTACAAACTGGAGGAATGTTCATTACATTGCAGAGGAAGCATGTCCAGCTCAACCTATGTCAAAAAATTTGATTCAAAACGAAGTAGTAATCTGGAAAAGTTCTTCAACATCTTACTGGAGTTTAAGGAACGTGATATCACAAATAATAATGCCCAGAAATACATCCAAATCCTTTATACTGTGCATAAGGATATCAAGAGCAAGCGACCTGACATACTATTATCAGGTGTCATCATTCTCCATGACAATGCACGACCACGTACCACGACCATGTACAGGGTATTGTTGATGCACCAGCCCGTAAAAAGGGGGCAGTCCTTAGCACTTCATACAGCTCAAATTTGTAACCATGTGACTTCCATCCTTTCGGACCATTAAAGAAACCCATATAAATATATATATATATATATATATATATATATATATATATATATATATATATATATATATATATATATATATATATATATATATATATATATCATATATAATATAAGCAAAACCCGGGAGCTGTCTGAAGAAGTTGGTGACAAGCACAGTGATATAAGAAGAAAATCAAAATAATTTCTCCAGACTTAGTCTTAGGAGTCCTGAGAGTGTTCGAGGGTTCTTTGAGGTTATTGTTATTTTAGAGGAGGAGTACATTTACAAGAGAAAAGATGACCTCGAGGTTGGACATATCCTAAAATAATTAAAATGATATTTTTCCTTTTTAAAATTAAGTTTTCTGCTTTAATATATATATATATATATATATATATATATATATATATATATATATATATATATATATATATATATATATATATATATATATATATATATATATATATATATATATATATATATATATATATGAGATAACAAAATAACATGCAATTACTGCCATCAATCATTTCCTCTCACTGTTTTATAAATTGGGGACAATTATTTTTAAAATTTGTAGCGTATTTTCCGAGGAGTAATCTCCAACACCCTGCTGGCACACACGCATACACACACACACACACACACACATATATATATATATATATATATATATATATATATATATATATATATATATATATATATATATATATATATATATATATATATATATATATATATATATATATATACTTTCCAATAAACCTTAATTTTCTTCATCTATGAGTCAAAAATTTGTTTTAAAACAATAAAAACATAAGACAACAAAAAGGGGTAACGAGTAATTAAAAACGAGAAAGACAAAAAGTTAATTAAAAAAGGAACTAAGTTTGCGATCCTTACACCCTGAGGGATCTTCTTCAAGGGAATCCTTTGAGCTAGGGGCTTGCTATGAAATTTTTGAGTGGGTAAGGTATATATATATATATATATATATATATAATATATATATATATATATATATATATATATATATATATATATATATATATATTATATATATATATATATATATATATATATATATATATACAAGCTCTGTTAATAATGCATTTCATTCTTACATAGGAATCACTCAGATTTATAAATTCAACTTAAAGAAAAGATATTATCTGTTACATCAATTGCCTGCAATTTCATAATCTGTTGAAATTGGGTAAGCGGCACTTACATAGCATACCCGGAAAAACCGCCTCTGCTTTGAACATAGATCCCAGTTGTAAGGATCGAATGCTTGGTTCTTTTTATAACTTTTTCCTTGTTTTTAATTATTTGTTACCCAGTTTTATTGTCTTATGTTTTTATTATTTTAGAACAAATTTTGACTCATGGGTGGAGAAATGAAGGGTGTATAGTGAAGTAAGTATAATGTGGTAATATTTTGATTATAAATATTATATATATATATATATATATATATATATATATATATATATATATATATATATATTATATATATATATATATATATATATATATATATATATAGGCACCACTAGAATAATAAAAGACTTTCTGATAAGAAAATGAAGCGTAAAGATGAGCTAGAACAACCAATACACTCCTGTATCCTCTACTTCGCATCTTAAATCTTAATTTCTTTGTGTATCCCGAATGTATACCTGCTACTGTCCCATGAGAAAATTATTCTCATAACTCGGTGCACTTGTGATGCAATTCTCTTCACTTTTATATAAGAAAATTGTGGTGGATCACGCATCTCAGTTGTCCTGGGTAGTATCCAAATATTACTCCATGCGCACTCCTCTATCGCCACTTCAGACACAGCTGCCTCGGGTTGTAGGTTAATATCGTCAATGAACTACTATCATGACCTTGTGAGTAGTCTATCATTTTCTTCATTTTAATGAATCTTCTTTCCCTTTGACTAAACCTCATCAATCTTGAATAATTATTCTCTTGCTACTCGTCACAGAGAGTCTTCTCTCAGGAATTACAGTCATTTTCAAACTCCTGAAATTTGCAATAAATTTCTATTTCTATACGGGATCATACCAAATTTTTTATCCAAAGTATGCCAAACTCTTTATTCTGAAGTGATAATAATAATCTTTGCAGTTCTTTATCTTTATGCTCAAATTTGCCCATTGTCTCCTCAAATTTTTCTTCTTTTAATTGTCTTCGTGTCATTTATTCTGATGGTTATTCATCTGTCTCATTTTTTGCTAAAGCTGAACTTTTTCCTCTGACTAAACTTTAGACTCTTCGGGAATTATAAGTGTCTCTACCTTCTTCCACTTCTATACATCATATTATAATTTCTTCTAGAGATGGGGTTTCTACTCTCTCTAAGATATACAAAGAGATTTTTTGGTACTGTTGGTATTTTTGCTGTGACTCTTAAAAATTGTAATTTTGAATCTCCACTCACATCGGTACATTTAACACTCTTTCATTATTGTCTTTCCATGTCTTTGACCTTGTCCCTTCCCTTCAGTTGGAAGTGTGAACTAATTCACAATTTAGTTGTGACAAAGAAGGAAAATCCCTCCAAATTCTCCCTCTAATTGTTGTCCTATATATTATATACTGCCCTAATTTTCGTTCTTCCTAAATTTCCAAATCTATTGTAATTTAATAATTTACGATAAGCATGTCGTAACATCTTAGTGCTTGTAATCTTATTCTTATATCAGATTGATAAAGCAACTTCTGCAAGTATAGCTTTCCTGAGAAAAATCTTTTGATTCTCATGACTCTTGGTGGTACAAAAATGCTTCGTCATTTCGGTAAACCAGTTGCTTTGACGATGGATATTTCGAACTTTATAAATGGTCTGGTACAAAACTTTGAATTTTAAAACCTTTGTCTTTTAGTGTATATTCTTCTGTGTAATATTTCCTCGGATTTCCTTCATGGTTGCCCTATAACAGTTTTTGTAGCCTGTCATGTTAATCAACATGTTAATAAAGGTCTGTCTTCCTCAGATTTCTTTGCGATCTTCTACAATATTTCTACTGTTTTGTAGTGATCTTTCCATTAATTACTTCTCCCATCTATTCATACTTATTATATCCATGACTTCACCCTGAAATGCTTTTATTATTATTTGATAAAACAAACTGGACGGAATTTTGTAAATGCCGGGAGGTAGCTCTAGGATAATTTTAATTTCTTCTTTCTCATATATCTAATTGGGGTGGAAAAAATGACTATTTTCTAACACAGTAATCATTCTCTCTTCACATAGGATTGAAGATCGAGAAAGAAGACGTTGTGGGATGCATGTAAGAATGAGGTTTTTGTCTTGCATTTTTTCAGCTGAGTTCTTACAACACAATCATATGATTTATTCGGCGCTCACTGAAAAAATACAATTGTGTATAATTTTGTAGGATAAATATACAAAATATGAGTATTCTTTTTCGCAAATAATGGAGTAAAATATTTCAAGAATATTCAAGAATTCAAGGACTAGCATATGAAACCATGGCTGCGAGAAGCATGATCTTCATGAGACCTCTAAGAGAGAGCGTTTAGATTACAGGGGTGGGCAACCTTTACAAACTAGAGGGCCACCTTTTGACTTTAGAAAAAGGTCAAGAGTCATAATCAATAAAAACAAAAATTGTCGTCAAAATTACATACATAAACTAATAGAATAAACATTTTTTACAAATATTAGATTTCTTACCTTTATTTAATTACTTGGAGAGTCTAATTTTGATGTCGAGAGAGCACAAATTTTAGTCTTTAGTGAGAAGGTTTTTTTTTTTTTTTTAAATTTTTGTTTTTCCCTTTCACTTTTAAAAAACAAATATTTTAATTTACCTGGTCGCGGGCTGTACTTTGAGCATTGCCGGGCCGGTTATGGCCAGCGGGCCATACATTGCCCAGGCCTGTTTTAGAGGTTAAATGGAAGACTATGCTAGTCCCACGAAAAAGGTGAAAACCCTACTTCATGGGAGCTTAAATAAAACTCGATGAATAACATTGAATCCAAGGAAATGCAAAACCTGATTTTTAGAGCTCTCAAGGAGAGGGACTTTTAAGAGCAAATGGTGAAAGATGATGGTCCAGCTCAAAAGATGAAAGTCCTTCCTATAGAATAAAGAATTATATATATATATATATATATATATATATATATATATATATATATATATATATATATATATATATATTATATATATATATATATATATATATATATATATATATATATATATATATATATATATATATATATATATATATAATATATATATATATATATATATATATATATATATATATATATATATATATATATATATATATATATATATATATATATATATATGTGTTGTATGTGTTGTGTGTGTGTGTGTGTGTGTGTGTGTGTGTGTGTGTTTGTTGTGTGTTGTGTGGTGAATGTCCATAATAATGCATTACGTGGTATAATGTGCAACTAAAAAAAAAAATGTTAAAAATAGTAAAATACGATTTCATGTTTTGTTTGTTTGACTCATAGTCTATGGTTTAACTACAATCGAAGAATAGAAAAAAAATAATTTAAAAGAAATTAAATAATTTAAATTAAAAAAATAATTTAAAAAAAAACGTATATTTAAATTTTTTAAATTATATAAAATAAAGTTTTAAATTACATAGCTGCCTTGTGCATAATTTTATAGTTCAGCAACGCGACACATACCAACTCCGTATTTTGTTAATTATTTACAGAGTTGCCAAGTATTGTATTTCGATATTAAAAAAACAAAAAAATGCAATAACAAAATGAGAACAAAAACATTCCCTAAAAGAACTTTACTATATAATCTTATAAATTATATCTTTACAAGTCAGTGTTTATGCAAGAAGTGTTTGTTAGTGTTCGTTTCTACAGTCATTTAGAAGAGAAATATATTTATTTAGATATTTTGATAAAGTTATGTAAGAAGAAGTAGTTAGTATATGAATATAAATCTTGTTGTTACCATACAATACAAGAATAATTTTTTTCCGATATAATTTGCGTAGCAATAAATTATTTAATAATTATCGGAATTAAAGTTAAATAATTAATTTATTTATTATTCGTTTAAAAGACGCAGACAATAAGTAATAAATAAATATACATAAATTGAGATAAATGAAATATAAAAAAAGAAAATTTAATAATTATAGTTTTAATTTTATGGTATTATTAAGCAAATAATTTTTGTCAGAACATTGCAACGAATAATATAATAATAATATATATATATATATATATATATATATATTATATATATATATTATATATATATATATATATATATATATATATATATATATATATATATATATATATATATATATATATATATATATATATATATATATATATATATATATATAATAATATATAATATATATACAGAAATGATTTCTACATCAATATAAAATAAATTTTGATAAAAATTTTCCCCCACGCATTCACTGTGTTAGAAAATTCTCAAAGGCATTAGGTAGGTTTAAACTCCGTAGTGAGGTAAAATGAAGGAATGAATGAATTAATTTTTTTTTTTTATTTTATTATTTTTTTTATTGATTTTGTTTATTTTTATTTTTAAATCCATTGCTTTGATTTAATTATTCTTTTTTTTTTTTATATATATATATTATATATATATATATATATATATATATATTATATTATATATATATATATATATATATATATATATATATTATATATATTATATATATATTATATATATATATATATATAGATAGATAGATAGATAGATTGACAGACAGATAGATTGATAGATAGATAGATAGATAGATAGATATAGATATATAGATAGATAGATAAATAGAAACAGATAGATAGATAGGTAGATAGACAGATTGACAGATAGATAGATAGATATATAGATAGACAGATAAATAGATAGATAATCTGATAGATAGAATACGTGAGTTGCACTGATTTGTAATCAGTTATTATTGTATAATTATGTTTGACACATTTGAGGGTGTGAGATTTTGTTATGTAAATTTGTGATGTATCATATGTCGGATATCGAAGATTTGCTGAGTTTCATATTTGATTGTTTCATAAATTGGGTGGGGGGGGGGGGTGGGGGATACTTTCTATCGCATAATGTGGGAGCGGATTTTCATTTTATTTTATGCAAATACTTTGTGAATGTTGATGCGCTAGTCGCTAAAATATATATATATATATATATATATATATATATATATATATATATATATATATATATATATATAATATATATATATATATATATATATATATATATTATATATTTATTTATTTATTTTACCTTCTTCAAAATAGCTGAACTCTTGGTTAAAACGTTTCCCTCTAGTTTAAGTTGATCGACCACCCGTCCCGATTTTTTAACCCGTGTCCCAATTTTGTTTAGAGGGTAAACGGGACTGATAATAGTATTTTATTCAACTTTTGTTTAAATTAGATAGCAAAAATATTTTATTTTTTATTTTTTATTTTTTTTTTTGTGTAGAATGTCCTTAACTAATAAATCATATGACTTGTTTTTGAAAACAACAATCCTATTTCTTCTTTATATTAAAAATCACCCTTCTTTATACATCCTTTAAAACCCTTACGAGCAGGGTATTTTTCAATGTTCAGAAGCGTTCCGATTTTTGGCCAGAAAAATATGGTCACCTTGCTCTAGTTTCACCTTACACGATTTCGTATCTATGCCTAATCCTTCAACTCTCTCCAACTCATTTATGACCTAATATTGCAATTTCTTCTAAAGATGTCATTTCTGCTCGCTCTCTCTCTCTCTGAGCTTTACACTAAGAAGGCGTATGCTCCTGATGGTATCCCTATCCAGATTTTCTTAAAACCTGTGGTTCTGAGCTGGCACTTTGCCTTGGTAAACTATTTCGTCTCTGCATATCTATTTCGACCTTCCCTTCTTGCTGAAAGCGTAAGCTCATTCACAATGTTACCTTTCTTAACCTTCTAACTATCGTCCTATTTCTTTAACGTCGTTCTTTCTAAAATTTTAAAGTATATTCTTAACCAGAAGATTTGGAAACACCAATTCTTCTAATCTTCTCTCTGATTGACAATGCCGCTTCCGTAAAGAACGCTCTACTGTTGAATGCTGACATACGGTAATATGTAATATCTATATACTATGGCTAACACATTTCAAATGTTTAAAGAAAATAAAAAAAAATAAATAAATAAATAAAAATAAAAATCATGATTTGTTTTAAAAACACGTAAAAAATCAACTGATTTTTTTATTTGATTTTTATTATGCCAACCCTGATTTAAAACATTAATTACTTGCGTATTTAAAAAAAAAAAAATAAAAAATTACTGTACGAATAACGGGGTCACAAGTGTCATACTTGGAGGCTATCGGATGTGGTTGAATAGTTGAACCCATTTAAGGTATGAACTATAACAATCAAAATAAACATTCACCCCAGACGTAACCAAAACTCTTGAAAAGCCTTCCATTTTAAAAAAAATAATAATAATAATAACAAACACAAATAGTTTCCTTACTATAAACTGTACAATTTTCAATTAGGGATGTTTATAACCTTATTTTTTTAAGTTTAAATGTTTGGTGAAAGCTTATATCATCTGTTAAAAGCGAGTGCATGTATGATTTATTAAAATAAAATAAATAAATAAACAAAAATAGTTTCCTAACTGTAAACTATACAGTACGAGGACTTTTATTTAGAATTTTCATCATGTTGTTTCTTTAAGATGAAATGTTTGGTGAAAGCTCATTTCAACAGTCTCATAAAAGCATGTATACGTAGATGTATATTTCCACATATTATTTGATGAAAATGATTTTCAGTAATATATTTATTTCTAGATTTTCCACATGATTTCAAAGTTTCATATAACGAATATCTTGGAACGTACAACCTTGTAACTCACGTTTTAGAACCATGGGCTCTAAAACAGGTGCTTGTAATTCGTTAAAGGCCGGTTTGTGATTTTATTATGTTTCTGAAAATAAACTAGCCAGAGATACTTAACCATTTGTCATATGAGAGATAAGGAAATCATAGTGAATTGCACAATTATAAAATAGTTCTTTTTATCTTCTATTCTAGCCAAACCACAATGCACTCATTTTCACTGATGGGAAAGTAACGGAAACTATGACATATTCTGAACTGTTAACCCAAGCGGATCAGTTGGCTTCTTCACTGTCCCACAGAGGTCTACCAGCTCCGAAATGTGCTATAGTGATATTACCGAAAATAAAACCTTGGTGGGTTATAAACACAGCCGCATCCCTAACTGGTACGATATTTTTAGTATTTAGATTACTACTGCAGTATATTTACTCTATGAGAGCTAATTGTGGATACATTAATTAGCTATGATGGTCAAAGATTTAAGTTTAAGGAAGTAAAGTTTAAAATTGCGATATATTTTTTAAACTAGCATTTTTGACTGCTTAAGCAATCAGATTTCTAGACAGTTTGAAGACCTATGTAAGAAAAATCTTATGACAGGACTAAGAGAAAATTAGTTAAGTTGGTATTTTTTCAGAAACTATTATTTCACCTGGAAGTTTAATGCTCTCTGAGAAGGATATTTTGTATCGATTAAAAATGTGTGAAGCAGACGCCATATTTTGCGATATCTCTACCATGAGAAAAATCGAACGCTCGACGAAGCACATTCCCTGGAGGATTCTGACGGATGAAACCGAAGAAGAAGAAATCAAGGCACTCCCGTAAGTTCAAACTCATTTCCTCTTTCGCATTTAATTTCTTTTGCTCGAGTTCCAGTAAATATATGCTTCGAGTATATCTAGGTACAGAGAAAATAATTACTCGGTCTTATAATGTAATTAATAATAAATAATATAAAGCTGAAGAGCTGCAGGAGTCTTAAGGCGACAAGGTATTGATGTGAACAGGAACCGACGACGGAACAATAAAATTATTGTGTATTATAAAATATTTTTCGTATTTGTAACTAAAAGTTAATATAAATTACTACTAAGCATTTATTTTTATTATACTGCATAATTTCCATAACTTGAATTTTTTATTCTTATGCAGATGATAGATTCATCGAAATATGACTTTCCCAATATGTAAGTGTTGTGGGAATTGAAGAATACTTTTATTATTATTATTTTTATTAAGTTTACTTACTCCGGATAATCGATTTATAAACTGAACAAATTATCCCTTTATCAGTTAATATCGATTGAACTCTGATGTTTCCCATTTTTTATTTCCCTAAACATCAACATCAAAAGGAAAGACTGGGTTTCATATCACTCCATCTTAGACGAAGGCAAAGGAATGAAGCCCATTCGGAAGAAGTTCAGTGGACATTCAATCGCACAATTGTTTTTCACATCAGGTACTACTGGACATCCAAAAATGGTGCCACATACTCAAGTTGGGTATGGGATGGGGCATATGGTTACTGCCAGGTATATATATATATATATATATATATATATATATATATATATATATATATATATATATATATATATATTATATATATATATATATATATATATATATATATATATTATATTATATATTATTTTTTTTTTTTTTTTTTTTTTTTTTTTTTTTTTTTTTTAAATTTTTTTTTTTTTTTTTTTTTTTTTTTTTTTTTTTTTTTTTTTTTTTTATATTTATATATATATATTATATATATATATATATATATATATATTATATATATTATAATATATATATATATATATATATATATATATATATATATATATATATATATATTTCAGAGAGTGGCTGAATTTGCAACCAGAGGATATAATGTGGAACGTGTCCGATTTGGGCTGGGCTAAATCTGCTTATTCTAATTTGTTTGCACCTCTCCTTAGTGGAAGTACGAGCTTCATTCATAAGGTTTGTAATTTATATTATTATATATATATATATATATATATATATATATATATATATATATATATATATATATATATATATATATATATATATATATATATATATATGTTGAGTTGGAGCCGGCTCCGAGTTTCGGAGCGCTCGAAGGCCTTAACCGAGGTGGTGAAGTGGATGAGATGGGCTCGATTCTCGTGCAAAGGAGCGTGGGTTCGAACGTCTTTGTCTTTATATATATATATTAGTGATGGATCGGATGTCATTTTTTCTAATTTGCGGATGCGGATGCGGATGCGGATGTCGAATTTTGGAGAAGTGCGGATGCGGATGCGGATGCGGATGTTGAATTTTCGAAAGTGCGGATGCGGATGCGGATGCAGATGTTGAATTTTCGAAAATGCGGATGCGGATGCGGATGCGGATGTTAATTTTGATGAGGATGCGGATGTCAATTTTGATGATTAAATTATATATATATATATATATATATATATATATATATATATATATATATATATATATATATATATATATATATATATATATATATATATATATATATATATATATATATATATATATATATATATTTCATTATCACCTTTCCCACTTTCGTGGGGTGGTGCCCGCCACAATTCCTTAAAACATACCCATTCTTACCTTTCACCTTAATCTCTCTCTGTCTCCAAATCTTCTACCCTCTTCTAAACTCAAATTCCTTCCATCAAAATCTCTCTCACTCCATCCATCCATCTCCACTTCGGCCTTCCCCTCCCTGCCTCTCCACATGGATCTAAGTACCTTGCCACCATTCTGTCCTTTTCATTCTTCACATATGTAAAAACCATTTTAGCACATCCTCCTCCTCTCTATCAATTACACCCTTTTTCCATTTACACATCTCCAATATTCTTTCATTTCTAATCCTATCAATCCTTCTCAATTTATATATCGCTCTCAAATCTTTCATCTCAAAGACATTGAAACTTTTTCTCGAC
>SEYY01009896.1:97500-105000 GCA_009176605.1 Armadillidium nasatum
CCAAGTCAGTTCCTCCAAAGCCACCTTAACATTAACTGTTTCCCATTGAGTGGGTTATATTTCAAACTGAAAGGAGTACCGAAAGGGTGGAGTCGTCGGCTAAAGAGTAAACATGAGACATGGTAATGGATAGATCAGAAATAAAGAGTCGAAGAGTTGGGGAAAGAACAGAACCTTGAGGAACCCCACTATTGATAGATTTGAAGGATAAAAAATGACCATCTACAAAAGTTACTAGAGAACGATAGGAAAGTAAATCAGAAAGAAAGTCGCAGAGAGATTAATAGATATCGAAAGTGTCAAGATTAAAAAAATCAAAGTTTTGTTTCAGACTCAATCGAAAGCTTTCGATATGATTATTTCCACAACAAAAGACTCATAAAAAATGCCGAAGAACAGATTACCAAGCATCAGAGAGAGAAGGGAAAGACCCTCATTTTGAGCTTTCTTTACGGAAATCATACTAGATATCTAAGGTAAAGTTAGTCGATTTAATTTAAATGCATGATTCCAGAACTTCCTGTTAAGGGTAGTTTCGAAAACTTTGAAGAGAACAGAGGTTAAAAGGATAGGACCATATTTAGAATGTTGAGTGGTCTCATGCACTTCGGTACAGTTTGAATAAGCATATGCTTCAAACATTCAGCAGGGGAGAAAGGGAAAAATTGATAGACAGAAATGGAAAAGCTTACTAAGGCTGGGTCCAAATTCAGATGCACAAATTTTAAGAACCACAGAATGGATATCGTCATGATCGTGCACCTTAGTGTCAAGCTCAGATCGAGCTTAAAAACAAAGAGGTGTAATGTTAAGTTCAGATTAGGTTGATTAAACTATTCAAAAGAAATAATATTAAAAATATAAATGAGTTGACGGGAGGTTTAATTATTTATATATATATATATATATATATATATATATATATATATATATATATATATATATATATATATATATATATATATATATATATATATATATATATATATATAATATATAGATGCCAAAATTTGACAGTAAGACTGTTCTTAAAACCCTCGAAGAAATTCCCATATCTGTCATTTGCCTTCCTCCCACAGCTTACAGAGCAATTGTTCAGGAAGACCTTAGTAAATTTAAACCCAAAAATTTGAAGAGGTGCGCGAGTGCTGGGGAACCTCTCACAGAAGAGGTGCAGAACTTTTGGAAAGAGAAAACTGGTTTGTATAATTGGATAGTAAAAACAATCTAAATAATAATTTGAGAATGAAAAGCATTAAATATTTTAGTATTAGAGATGAAAAAAATTCCAAAATTTTGATCCAATATATATTGAAACTCTAAACTTATATATTTGAATACTTCAGAGACCTCTTCTATAATTGCGACATTTTTTTTTCCTTATTCAAAAGGTATTTGGATTCAGGAAGGTTACGGACAAAGCGAAGGAACAATAAGCTGTTTCACATCGCCTGGAATGAAGGTGAAACCAGGATTTATTGGTAAACCCACTTATGGATTTGATCTAAAGGTATAATAACATCTGTAGCGTTTCAAAGATATTACTGAATTTATACTGAATTTTATTTATTATATGTTTTAAAGTTACTGCGTAGAATAACTATTTTTTAGAGATTGAAATATTAATTGGATAAAGTAGAGAAAGAAGTAATGACAAAAGGCAGACTGAATTAATTCAAGACTTTACTAAATTTTGTTCATGTTTTAATGATATGCTGTAAATAATTTTCCGTTCACTTCCATCAATGATAACTTCTATTATATAAGGTTACTTCTCTAATATTGTTTTAATTTACGATTTCTGTTAGTTGATGAAATTGCGACCATCTTAAAAATGTTCATATAAGAAGTTTTTGATTAATTATCATAATAAATTTAATACTTTCTCCACATAGCAAAATTTTCAAACAATCTCGTGTTTGATGTGCATTTGGATGATAATGCTCTAATGTGCTAATATAATTAAACATTAAATATCCCACTAACAACATGATTATTTCTCGTAAATGATTACCTTTTTGGGGGGGAAGGGGGATGAGCGAGGGAATATTCAGTGAAAAGCATTGTGATATATTGATTTACAGATTTTGGATTCAGATTTGAAAGAATTGGGACCAAACGAAGTTGGACAAATAGCATATGACCTGAAACGCAGCTGGCCATACGGACTCTTTAAAGGTTAAGAATAAAAATGTACTCTGATATATCGATTATATTTTTAATATTATCGAAGAACCCCAAAATATTTTTTAGAAAAACAATGGATAGTACTTATAGTAATTAGAATAATTTTGAAATATTTCAGGATATTATAAAAATGAAGAGCTGAACAATAAAGTATTTGTAAAAGGTTATTTCCTGACAGGGGACAACGCCTTCATAGACGAAGAAGGTTATGTCTGCTGCGTAGGGAGGAATGATGATATTATTAAAACTGCTGGGTATGTAATAAGAAATATTCTCATAATGTTTGGTCTTACAAGGTATTATATCTTAATTCTTTTTCGTTACTTCAAAAATTTAATTTGTAAAGCAATTATTAGTATTATTTATTATTATTATTATTATTATTATTATTTATTATAGGGGATTCAGAAGTTCAAAAAAATTGTTTAAATTACATTATAAAATATTTTAATTATTTATTATAAAATTTTAAAAATATTTAATTAAAATTAAATACGAAAAATATCGCACTTACTGAACATTCCTAGAAATATTTGCATTTTAAATCCAATAATTTACCATTCTTTCGGGTTTTTGAAAAAATTCTTTTGAGGTATCAAAAAGTTTTTGAATGTTCAATCTGTACGTCTGGTGTACTCCCCTTCCTTCTCCTATATCATCTAACGTGAAGGACAATTTATTTCTGAATATACGAAAAAATATACACACACAAATGTAGGATAATATCATACAGTTTTTGTTACTGCTAGTCATAAACTTCAGAACAACTGCTACTGAAATCTGAGGCAGAATAAAAAAAAAGTAAAATCTAACCCTTAAATTCAAGCCTTATAGATACTTAATAAAATTAAAACAAATTAAAAAACTATTTTTAATCAATACTGTAATTAAGCCTTAATACAATTACTTACCTTACTGCTAATTTAGTTACAGAGTTGGTCCATTTGAAGTAGAGTCAGCTTTGATTGAACATCCTGCTGTAATTGAATCAGCAGTCGTCGGATCTCCAGATAAAGAAAGAGGTCATGTGATTAAAGCCTTTGTAGTGTTACGAGAGGACTACAAAGAAACCATAAAAACAGAAGAGGGATACTCTGCTCTAGTCAAAGAGTTAAAAGATTTTGTTAAGAATGTCACTGCTCCTTATAAATATCCACGAAAGGCAAGTTTTAACTGTATAAATTCTTCCAAATCTGCCTTACAACTAAAACTGAATTTGGCTTACGAGTTCGGTAAAAGAAAAAGATGTTAAAAAGATATTAAGGTCTAAAACATTAATACATATAGCCTGTTGAGAAAAAAATAAGCTTATAGAAATAATGTAGGTTATGAGTGCAAAATGAAAATGAAAATACTTTTTTTTTTTTAAATTTCAGATAGAGTTTGTCGACGATCTTCCAAAAACAAACAGCGGTAAAATAAGAAGAATTGAACTGAGAGAAAGGGAAAGAAAGTTAAGCAAAAAGGATTAACTTAGAAATAAAATATATATTTTTTTTTATAAATTACATTCCAAATTTTTATCTGCTGTTTTTATATACATAATTCCGCATAGTTTAGCGAAAGAGATGCTATTTTATTTGTTTTAAGAAAAGATAAATACTAGCCAAGTTAAAACATAAAGATGAAATTTAAAGTTGTATTTTTTTAAAACGAGCTTTTAAAAAATGTTTTTTTACTCTAAAATTAAGGTAAACCTTATTTTCTTGAAGGTATTTTAATAAAAGACCAATTACTTTAATATTTTATAAATAACCGATTTAAAAAACAATATAGCGTATAAAACTATGCTTAATACCGTTATAAAATACGATTATATGATAGGCAAACAGCTGCGACATCTATATAAACTTAGTAGTAATTTAAAAACTTAAAGAAAAAGGATCTTTATATAGGATTTTTACATTTCCTTCAAGATTAAATAAAATCATGATTTGTCGTAAGGGTTAACTCGCACAATAGATAAACAATGCTGGATTGTGACCCAGAAAATTTGCAAGAAATCTCATTCTTGTCGATCGATTTAAGAATAAATCTATTGTGAACTATGTCTTAATGTTTTTAAAAGCTTCTCCAATTAAAGCAGGTAAAAATATTCACACTTAAAATATGAAGGAAACCGATATTTTAAATAAATTTTAGTTCCCTATCTCTAACTTTACAACTATGCCACCTTCTTATTCAAAAGTTGTACCACCTAAGCTGTTAATAACCCAAAACTAATTGTATCATTAACAAAAACACTAAGAAATTATAAATTATATTGTAATTGTAACATTGTCAATGAAAAATCAAACGTTAATTAAAAGCATTTAATGCCGAAAAATAACCTTTAAAAAAAATAAATAAATAAAAAAAAAATTTAAAAAAAAAAAAAAAAAAAATTAAGTACAGAAACAAAAATATTAATCAAAAATATAAAAATATTACATTTTATTTATTTAGATAATAAAATACTAAGCTTCGTTGAGAAAAAAGTGACCAGATAAATATTAGAATAAATGTATTTTGAAATACAAAGCCGTTATAATTACATGCACTTGCTGATAGAAAACAGAAGTGCCATTTATCCTAGTATGGTAAAGAGCTTCTGTTAAAGTGTTTTAAGTTAGATGTGTCACTTTTCAATCAAATAAGCGATAGAAGAAATAGTACTTAAACCTTAAGTACCAAAGTAATTTTTAATTATCCCCTATAAGTATCTATATAAGTTACTAATGAAAAGCCAAATACTTATCCATTTAAGAATATTTACATCAAAATAATGATGATAATAATAACTTTTTATTTCTGAGCATTTCTTCCTATTATTATTATTAATGATGTGGTCCACAAATCCTAGCTTCGATCCAGTACTCCAACAACGTCGTCGGTCTCACGTTGTACGTTTCAGGAGCTAAACTTCCAATCTTGGAACGCACCTTCAAATGGCCATAGACTAGGTTACAACGTGGGTTGATTCGAAGCCCTTTCAATGTTCAGCTACAGTGACCAAGGTCATGATATTCCGCCAATGGAGTAAATGGGATGGCGATGACGCTGTTTCTAATGTAATGACACTAAATGGTCCTTTCATCCGCCTGCAACCACATGAGAGATTTTTAGGTATGGGCTTGGACGACAGACTGATGCATTCCCTATATTCTCTATTTAAAAACTAGTTGCTATTCCTCACTATGCCTCTTACGTCACCTCCCTTCTACAAAATATCCTGCTTCGGCTATTTAAGATCACAGTTGGACTATTGTTGTGCTATCTAAAGACGTCTTCCAATGTTACCTGTGACTGCTTGATCTTACTCAACACGATTGTGTGCGGATAGCAATAAGAGTTTTCGTCTTCAATCACAACCGAAGAAAAACCTGCTAGAGGAAGCTGAAGCTAAAGGTACTCTTGTCTCAATGCTGTTTTACCGTTTGATAATACTAATTTATTAACGATATGTGTGTTTTTGCCCCCCCCCCCAGGATGTCTAAGATTTCGATGTCTCAAACCAAGTCTGAAGACCAGCCGGCTCTATTGAAACTCTCATGCTTCTCTCTTTCTCTCCATGCGGAACCGGTGCTGGTTTACACCGAAGGCTTAGGAGTAGGGAGTGGGAGCATAAGTTGTCTTTCCGAACGTTACTGTCTCATACTCTCCCCCTCGCTCGTCAACGGTTGCGGCGAATTAGTGGTGCTAGTTCTAGCAATAACCAAGATTTTGATTGTTGGTGAGAACAAGTTAACAATTTTCTGACTCATAAAAGTGTTCTTCTTGCTCTTCAAGAGAGATCGACCAAAAACCCCTTGATTTATATCATGCAAAAGATTCTCTGGGTGCTGCATACAAAGAAAGAGGTTTGACATTTTACTAGATCCCACTTCAAGTGGACATCCCAGGAAATCAACAATTTGATAGAATAGCTTTCCACACTACCACTGTTGAATAAACAAGCAAATCATACCGATCTAAGCCCTTACAAATGGTCTTCAGACCACTTAATATTTATTATTCTCGTTTTTGGTAAGAGATTCTTAACCTAATAGCAGGCCTACTGGGTATAAGATTTCCGAAGCTCCAAACTGCGCAATGTCAATCCTTTTGTGAGCAATTGGTTCTACTGGCGTTAAGTTGGGGCGCAAAGGAGAAATAATCCTACCTCACTTGCGTATTGAACAACGACCTTATAGTGATGAACGTCTCCTGACCTAGTTTTGCTTTCACCATAATCTTGTTCATTATGTGACAGCCACAACCTTTAACAAGTTTGTCTTAGCAACTCTTGTCGGTATCTTTTTCCAAAGAGATGTTATCTCTGTTTCACTTCGGAAACCAAATCTGTTTTACAAAACATAATTCATTACCACTTTTTCCTTTGCTTTTCGATTAGGAGTTTCCCATAAAATTGGCTATTTCAATTTAGTATTTGAGTTTTCAGGTACGTAGTTGAGATTTCTGTACACCTACTCAAAAAATGTGATTATTATTATTATTGTGGAGTAAGTTTGGAATGTATACTTTAATGAATATTGTAAATTAATGTTAATACAAAGTTAAAATGAGGCTTTTATGTACTTTTTATGACGTCGGATAAAAATTAACAACAAAATTAATCTTTGACGAAATGTCGCCAACGATCGAATTAAAATTATAATCGAATTAACATATTTGTTAGTATACTTTTACTAGAAAGTATAATTAACATAATTTAACAAAAAATATACAAAAATAGAAAACAAAAGCACCTAACAAATACAATCCTCCTCCTCCCCTCAAAAAAAAAACAAAAACAAGTTATAATAATTAGAATAAAAATAGTAAGAACTAAACTTAATGGCAACTACTGGAGACTTTGGAGTGATATATAAATCAGCTAACTGAATATGAATTCACTCTATATATATATATATATATATATATATATATATATATATATATATATATATATATATATATATATATATATATATATATATATATATATATATATATATATATATATATATATATATCCTGAATAACATTCTCTGTAATAAACATAAAATAATGCCCAATATAGTTACTAATAATTTAACCTTTATTTTCTTATTACAGAAAAAAAAAGTTCAAAATCTGGATTCTTAAAACCTTGAAACTTTAAGAGCAATAATACTTATTTATACTATAAAATTTGCAAGGCTCTAATAATGCAATTTATATCTATTAATTTATGGCAAGTACACAGGCACCAGTTTACTTGGATATTAGAGTACTCATCTAGCTGTAATTTTGTTAATTAATCAAAGATATTAAAATTTATTATCCGGCTAGACACCGAATATAATATTTGTA
>SEYY01009897.1:10000-28272 GCA_009176605.1 Armadillidium nasatum
CCAAAATTGTCCTAACCAATCGTTGGGACAAATGGAAAAAATGTAACAACAAATTTTCAATTATTTTCTAATTAAAATATAAACAGGTGAAGTGACTTTATTATGCTCATCATGTCTTTTCTTTATTGAAAATTTTAGTGTGACATTTTTGCCACTTGTCCCAACGATTTGTTAGGACAATTTTGGCAGTATCTCTTAAAGTTTGATTGACAAGAATTTCGATTAATTTAAACTGAGAAATGACTAACTTAATTCGTTACTACTTAGATTTCCCCCCCCCTTTATAAAAATTGTGAAATCTGAATAACTATTTTTAACTGAATTTTAAAAATTCCATCCGGTCGAAAATTTCGAGATTTAAATATAGGACGTATCCGGGAAAATGCGTACTGCGGATATATAATATATATATATAATATATATATATATATATATATATATATATATATATATATATATTATATATATATATATATATATATATATATATATATATATATATATATATATATATATATATATATATATATATATACCTATAATATATATAACATACATAACATACATATATAAACATACACCTAACATACAACCCTCAGGTGGGCGCAGACGGAAGCCTTGAAGAGTGGAAGATTAAATACAGGAGGAAAAATAGATGATAGTAGAGAGTTCCACAGAACAGAAGTGGCTGGAAAGAAGGAGGCACAACAACTGGCTAGCCTGGGGTTTCCTACGTCCAAACAAAATTCGTGTGAAATCAGGGCACCTCTTGTGCAACGAGGACGACGCAACGATGGAGGAATGCGAGAGGCCAATTCCCTCGAGCACCTGCCATTGTAGTACCCATAGAAAAAGAGATAGCGTGCCATCGTCACGTTGCAGAGATAGAGGGCCAAGAGAGTTTGAAAGTAGGGGACAGTTTATTAATCTTTTAGCTTTTAACTCAATCCTATCCAGAAGAGAGGAGGAGCCGGAGCCCCCCAAACGTGGGAACAGTACTCCATGCAAGGGCAAATAAGACCCTTATATATTTGGAGTAAATGCTCAGAAGAAAAAATTCTCGCAATCTGAACAGAATTCCCAGCTTCTTAGAGGCCGCTTTAACAACCATTGTGGTATGTGGTTTCCAAGACAGTTTGTTGTTTATGTTTAAACCTTAGCATCAAAATATTAGCAGCCAAAGCGTGTAATAAGGGTTTCAATTGATCCGTGCTGAACGGTGATAGTTTTAATTTTTGATTTCCATTAACTTTCTGAACACTACCAGTTGTTAAAATTATGTTTCTTAAAACGTACTTTTTTTTTCATTTGCACGTCTTTGCTCCTGATTTCTCACCCTTACTTAAGATATGAAGGTTAGTTTGCCCTTTGCCTTTGATCATTCTTACGACTTTTTTGTAATAGAGAATTTGAATATATATTTTTTTAATTAAATTTAATTTTATCTATTGCGAACCTAACCTAACCTGAACCACACACATACACTAACAACCTAAAAACAATTATTTTATGCCTCTCCCCCATATATATATATATATATATATATATATATATATATATATATATATATATATATATATATATATATATATATATATATATATATATATATATATATATATATATATATATATTATAAATCGGATGAAGTAAACATTTTTGAAATAAAAACATTTTAGTTATTTGCTTCCTTTGGTTTAGTTTCATTTCCTGAGGTTTTTATTTCTTATTTTATATACTTATTATTATTATTATTATTATTATTATTATTATTATTATTATTATTATTATTATTATTATTATTATTATCTGATGAAAAATATCATGACTCATAATTGGACGTTTTAATATATATATATATATATATATTATATATATATATATATATATATATATATATATATATATATATATATATATATATATATATATATATATATATATATATATATATATATATATATATATATATATATATATATATATATATATATATATATATATATATATATATATATATATATATATATATATATATATATATATATATATATATATATATGTAAATAATGGGTTGAGGCAGGGTTGTGTAATGTCTCCGGGGTTGTTTAACTTATTTTTTGATGACTTGCAGATTAAAGTAGGGAGGGAGAGATTGGAATGGGTTAACTCATTTAAATACCTGGGGGTGAATTTTTGTGGGGGAGATGGTAGTGTGGACGATGAAGTAGGGCATATGACAAGAGAAGGAGAAAGTGTTAGTGGATTTGATGAATATTTGGAACACCGGATGGTTGTCCAGGGAGATGAAATTGAAAATGTTCGAGGGTTGCTGTTTACCGGTGGTTACGTATAGTAGCGAGGTTTGGAGGTTGAATGCGAGGAAAAGAAGAAAAGTTGAGGTTTTCGAAATGAAGGGTCTGAGAGCGATGTGTGGTATAAGTAGAAGGGAAAGAGTCAGGATTGTTCGAATAAGGGGGATGTGTAGTTGGAGGAGTTTGGTTGGGAGAGCTAAACAGAGCCTGCTGAGGTGGTTTGGACATGTTTGTAGGATGAATGGAGAGAGATTGGTAAAAAAGGTGTTCGTTTCAGAAATGGTGGGTTGGGTAAATGGTGGGTATGAGAAGTAGGAGGAGACCGAAAGGAGGATGGATGAGCGTGGTCAAGAAGTTATTGAGGGACAGAGGGTTGAACTGGGAGAAAGGTGTGCGGTTGGAGGAAGATAGAAGCGAGTGGAAAAGAGTGGCAAGTTTTTGAGTGTTATGAATAATTGTAGGTTATGGTAGACACCACCCAACAATTGTGGGAAAGGCTGAGCGCAAATATATATATATATATATATATATATATATATATATATATATATATATATATATTATATATATATATATATATATATATATATATATATATATATATATATTATATTTTATCACGTGTGCATGCGTGCGTTCCTGTGTGTGTGTGTGTGTGTGTGTCTGTGTCTGTGTGTTGTGTGTGTGTGTGTGTGTGTGTGTGTGTGTGTGTGTGTGTGTGTGTGTGTGTGTGTGTGTGTGTGTGAGAGAGAGAGAGAGAGAGAGATTCCGTGGATACCAAATATTTTAAACATACAAAAATACATTTTTAATAAAAAAAATGAAATATTTACAAATATTTACATAACTTAATTCAGATCCTATAAAGACTAATTAGTAGTAGCATGTAATTACTAATATCGAATAGTAGTAGTGTGTAATTAATAATATCGAAAAGTAGTAATTACTAATATCAAAAAGCAGTAGTGTGTAATATCTAATATAGAAAGTAGTAATGTGTAATGACTAAAATCGAAAAGTAGAAGTGTGTAATTACTAATATCGAAAAGGAGAAGCGTTTGAAAGGAGACTAGTTTTAAGGAGCGTTTGAACACGTTTAAACAGGTGAAACGACGATTTAACTTATGCATTCAATTTGCCATCCCCAGTGTCCACTTATCATGAATCCCCAAATTATTATCTTCAGTGTCTATCCATTTATAAATGGAGATTAAAACAGGTCGCTTAATATTTGAACTGTAGTAAATGGAAGTTACATTTTAAAAATAAAACTTTCTCTTCATTTTCATCATTGAGTCTAATGAGCTCCTAATCATAATCTATGCTTAGACTACTAAACAAACATTTGCTCCAAACACTGCGGAGAGGGAAAACTAGATTGGACAGAACAAGTTAACAACCGTGTCATAATGGTAGAGTGATGACTCACGTGTTTGGAGGAGCTGGTTCGATCCCTCAAGAGGATTCAATGTAGAAACTACCTGCAAAGATTCCCTCTTGGAATAGAGGCAATGCCAGTAAAGTGTTAACTTTTGATTTTAAAGAAACAACAACTCGATTTAGGATATTTTTCATCACTTATCTTTCATCATTCCCGAGGATTTGCGACACTTGATTCTCTTTCTCATTAGAATGAAAAGAATCATTTTATTTGATCTTGTCTTCAGTCTCTTTTCAGTGTCGCTGCTGCTTGATGGCAATAGAAAATTAATCACATCTGTTACTCTAAAATCAGTTAATTTATTTCTTTTTTTTATTTAATGCTCATTCTCAGACTCCTTTTCGGTAACTTTTCCTATACAACTGTAGTTACTTTAGCACTGAAAACAACTGAACAAAAAAAATCTTTCACTATTTTCATAACAGAAGGTGAGGTAAAACCCTCGGATTTGAATGTATTGTATTATGGATATCAGAGATTGCCATTGTGAGAATGTTCTTTGCTTTTAAAATGTTAGATTTTTACATCATATTTAATCCAAAGTGTTTCGTTTATTTAGGTAATATTTTGAGGTATTTTATCTGTAATAGAACAATCTATTTCTTTGTTGTAACCTTTAAACTGAGAGCACTGTTGTTAATTATATTAATTTTATTTAATGACTAATTTTCGAGACTGACCTTACAAGTTCGAGTCTTCATCAGATTGCTCAAAATAAGCATTCCAACGCTTAAATTTAGCTATCCTTCGCTCAAATACTGCAGAGAAAAGTTGCGAAAAACAACAATTTTCGTGCCTACGAAGTCACCCGAAATCAAATTATCATCTCTACCTCTCTGTTATGATCAAGTTTTAGAATATAATGAGGAAATCTTTCTTTTGCTTGAGTATTATATATAGTGATTACAAGAAGCGAACTTTTTGAACCACTGATTTTAAGAAGATAATCATTAATTCTGACTGGAAAGAATAAAATTTTTCACCTACGAAAATGAAATTTAAGAATTGAATAATAGGTAGAGAAAAATTTATTTTTAACAAGATAAGTACTATAATGTAATGACTTTACAGGACTTTTTATAAGGAACTCTACCATCATCCTTATCCTTCATTACTCCATTTAATATGAAAGAAGTCCCTCCCTTCAGTAAACAATTGGTGCTAGGACGTTGGCCTTGGAGTAACTGACTTCTACCTTTCTCAAATTCTAAATTAGGCAGATAAAATAGTTGTTTTCAGTGAATCAAAATCCCAATTTCGTAAAATTTTCTCGACAATCTTACGCACAACAACATCTATTTTTAGAGCACAGAATTCGAATATTCGTAAATATTGCTGGTTCTTCATTTTCTCGCTATCTTGGAAAGACCACATCGTTTTTGCTACCAAGTTTCGATAAGGTTGGGTGTTCAGAGGTGTGTGCATAATTTTTTCATGCTACCCAAGTTGACTGTTCTTTCATAGGGGTGTCGTTCATCCCTATATGAAGTATGGGTCACATATCCGAGTGGTTTAGTGTCTTTGTGCGTGTGTGTGTGTATGTAGGTGTGTGTGTAGGTGTATGTGTGTAGGTGTGTGTGTGTAGGTGTGTGTTTAGGTGTATGTGTGTAGGTGTTGCGAGAATATAGTTACGAAATCCAAAATTTTAATTAAAGTGCAACTCCCAGCCCTACCTTGTGTACGTAGATTCCAATTTTTTTCAGTTCGAGTTCGAGAATAATTGCACGTATAGCAGTCAGTCACTTAAACAGGTAAAAGATTGGATTGCTGGTTTTTATTTTATTATTCTATATTTATATTGCATTATTCAATACTTATTAATTTTTTTTCAGTAGTAGGAATAAATTATATGTATTTTATTTACTAAGAATAAGTAATGTTTCGTTCAGTCTACTAATTTTTTGTTTTTATATTATCCAAAAAAAGATATATTGAGACTATTTACACATCCGTTAATATGAAGTTTGTCACAAAATATACTTACTGCTAATCATTCCAATAACTTGCTGTGCGATTTGGAAGATATGGTGTGCGCTTTCCTTTGCAGTTACGAATAATAATTGTTAAAGAACTGCAATAGTATGGATGCAGCAATGATGTTTAAGTAAATATCTAAAGCAGCTTAGAAATGATTTTAATAGAGAGATGTAATTGTAATTTGTACAAAAATATACTGTAGCCAAAAAGTATTAATTTATTTATCTACATAAAAATTATCCTTCCAGAATCAAAGCTGCTCTCAACAAGGCATTAGATATTTTTTAGTTTTGGTAGAAGAGTTTGCAGAGCTTTAGAAAGCAGTTTACCAAACTGTGAACTACTCTACTTACAATAGAGACCTTTGAAAGTTTGAACTGTGATTTCAGAGTTGATTGATAGTGGTTCGAATTAATTTGAAATCCAAAAGGCATCTTGGAAAAAGATTTATAGAGACACTTGTCACAAATGTTCCAACAAAGTCGAAAGGAAAACAAAATTGAATTTTTTTTTTTTTTTTTAATGTAGAATGACTTTATTAAACCAATTAAGGGTGTCAGTCTTTACAAATCTAATTTACACATTAAAAATAAACAAATTTTGGTCACAAAACTTTTATTCATTATAAGAAGGATCTTATTAAAACTACAAATTAAAATTAATTAAAATATAATTAAACTTAAAATACTATATTAAATTTTAACGGTATAAGAGACCACCCATAAACCAGAAACGTTCATAAATGTCTCTAATACAATCACCTTTTCATTAGGTATATTTTAAAAAAGATTTTGGTGTGTGGGTTATAAGATTTTTAAAATACACCTCAATTTACAAAATGTTTGTATTTAAGATAATTAAATTTCTAATATTTTGTTTAAAAACAGACAAAGATAAAATATTTTCTTTATAAAAGAAACCAGCACGATAGAGATAGAGAGATAGAGAGATAGAGAGATAGAGAGATAGATATATATATATATAGATATATAGATATAGATATATAGATATATAGATAGATATATAGATATATAGATAGATATAGATAGATATAGATAGATAGATAGATAGATAGATAGATAGATATAGATAGATAGATAGATATATAGATATATAGATAGATATAGATAGATAGATAGATATAGATAGATAGATATAGATAGATATAGATATATAGATAGATATATAGATAGATAGATAGATAGATAGATAGATAGATAGATAGATAGATAGATAGATAGATAGATAGATAGATATATAGATATATATATATATATATATAGATATATAGATATATATATATATATATATAGATATATATATATATATATATATAGATATATATATATATATATATATATATATATATATATATATATATATATATATAATGTACTATTTGAAAATTGGTATCGAAATACCACAATCATAAACTTTTTGAGGTTTAACTTTGTTCAAATTAATGTTTGGGATTAAGCAATACAGATCTTTAGGACTAGAGACAATTCCAATGGATGGATATTTTTGCTGTGGTTTTATAATGTTGAAAAAACCAATCGTTTTGTCCGGACAAAGTTGAACGATTACGTTATTCTCTTTGTAGAGAACTACAGCATCTTCATTCAAATGATCAGCGTTATAATCATAAGGAAGTGTTTTATCCTTTACAGGTATCATCAATCTTTAAAAAACATGGTAAAGTTTCGTTTCTTAAAGCCATTAACATTCTTTCATGGCCGCTAAGTCCTTGGGAGGGTATCATAGGTTTGGTCACAGAGTTGGTTGAATAACATTTAAAAGAGAAACCGAATTCTCCTGAACAAAACTTAATAAAACGGGAACAATTTTTCGACACATTCATATCTATAATGATCAAAAGATACTGGGCGATATCTTTGCAAAATATTTGGAAGAATGTTTGTAGCGTCTCTTGTTCACAATATACTTGTTTAAATTCTTCGAACTGAAAAGAAGGTTAAGAAAAATCTCTTTAGTTAGTTTGTTAAATCATAACTTTAGTTTTGAACCGAGGATACAGAGAATGAGCTTAAATTTCTAATGCATATAAAATTGCCGATCGATTTATAAGAACCCCATATAACTTCGCATAGTGATGCCAAAACTAAAATATAGTTTGGCAGGGCATTGTTTCTCTATGTTGTTAACTACTGGCGATAAGTATTGTACTTATCTGAGTAAATTTGCAGTCATTTTATTGGCATGTCTCTTACATATTACGTTTTCTAAGATTTTTTTCAATGCCTGCTTGCTACGCTTAGATGATGCGCGTACACGGTTAGGAATACATATGTATGGATGAACTGTCACAAACTTCGAAAAGGGAGTCAAAATTCGAGTTTAATACATCGGATTAGCGGCGGAGTAATATCTATGCACAAAACACGGATGAAAATGGATTAACCGATGGTTTTCTTTTTAATCACGAAATGCGGGCATTTCTTGTTTCAAGTTCGATTGGTCGGATAGGAGAAGCTTACACATTAAAGCTTAATTTTAAGATGAAGAAATGGGGTCGCGCAGCGTAAGCAAATAGTATGTACAGTAGGAGGAGGTCAGTAACGAGAAAGCAATTGAAAAAGGATTGTGGTAAAAATTTTATCCAATGAAAGAACATTTAAAGCCAAACTCACCAACAATAACTATCTTAGTATAATATTGGCACTCATATTTGAAAGAAGATAATTCGCGCGTTCAGAATTTTAAACCATTCATTTTGATCTTATGGAAAGGGACTGCAATTTGTATATCGAATCTCTCTTATACCGAAAGCACACATAAACTAAAACTTGCTAAAGAAAGTGCTTCGATCTCATAAGAAGCTTGAATCAGTGGTGATTAGTTATAGAATGGGTGTATAAGAGTCCTATTGTGAATCATTTAGTGTTAGCTTAATCAGTGTGGGCACTGTATTGTGTTAGGAAGAATTCCAAAATTGAAGCGTCTAGCGATTTCCACGTAATATCTTTCCACTGACTATCGGATGATATGTCTAAGCAACATACGCGGAGGTTACATCGTTATGTAGATACGACTGAGAGAGACCAATACCATCTCGGTATTCACTGAGTTAGTGAAAATCTTACCCTCGCCAAGGACGTCTATTACCATTAAATGGCACGGCTGGCCTGAAAGGTGACAGCGAATAAATAGTTCACTCGACCCCTTCAACGATGAGACTTTTTTATACTATGAAACAACGAAAGAATATTATTTTACCGATTGGTTTAAGATTGGCATAGATGACACTACTCTGTTATTGACCAGGATTATTATAAAACGCACACCTCCCACTGTTACAGATGAAATGGTGTCTTGTTTTAGAGTGGACACACTAGCTATTGGGAGTAATCAACTATCTTCCCTAAGATAGAAGAATATCTCGAATTGCTACATACTAATGCGAGATTGATTCACTGCTATAGCAAGGATGTAATATGGACGAGGTAAAGAGGAGGTCAGACTCTCACACACACCACCACACCGATTGTAAGCCAGGCTAATGATTTTTTGTGAGTCCCGGACGGAAGAACGATTGGGGGAATCATACTTTTCGTCTATATGTAACCATATAAACATCCACCGTAAATTGATAGAAGAGAACTATTCCGATCCAGCTGTTTTCGAGGGATGCATAGTGTCTGACAGTCCAAAAGATACATCTTAATATAATTATACCTATTAATCACAATATCACAATTGTGAAATTGTTGTTGCAGAACAAACAGTTAGTGCTACATCTCATTATAGGTTTTATTCCCTGTTGAGGTAATAACACAACACAGAGGTTGGTTGTATGTAGAAAATTTCTAATGATTCACACCGAAAGATAGCCTATTCAATAAAAAAATAAGCATACAGATTTTTTTTATATATTAATATTATTAATAATATAATATATTTATAATATATTATATAATATATAATATATATATATATATATAATATATATACTATATATATATTATATTAATATTATATATATATATATATATATAATATATATATGATATAAGATATATATATATTATATATAATATATATATATATATCTATATATTCTATTATATATAATATATATATATAATATATTATATTTATATTCTATCATATATAATTATTTATTATATTTTTTAATATATCTATATATATATTATTATAATATCTATTATTAAATTTATCATTATCATAATTATTAAAATTCATATTATTATTATTATCAAATAAAAAAAAAAAAAAAAAAAAATTATTATTTTATAATTATTTTGATAATTATAATGATAATAATCTATCTATATCTATATATCTACCTTTAATCTAAATATCTATATATCTATCTATCTATTTATCTATATCTATCTATATATCATCTATTCATCTATCTATCTATATATATATAAAATCTATATATATATATATTCTATCTGTAAAATATTATATCTATTATAGATCTATCTATCTTATCTATCTATGTATGTAATACATAAGTTAACTAATCTTATAATCATAATCTTCACAATATACAGTGAAATATTAAATAAAATAAATAACGATTTCTAATGATATAGATCATATACTTAGTATATTGAATCATCTAAAATCTGATCTACACATACATCTGCTGTATTTAATCTATTCTTGTTCTGTTTACCCAGAGATTCATTATCCATAACTATATTTCTTCAATAAAAATTATATATAATCTTAATATTATATATAACTTAATAATTTTGGCCTTTTATCCCTATAATTACTTTAATACACATACCTTTAACTATAATAATATATTCTCGACGTATCACTAATATCTAAATATTCTATTACGTCTTCCAAATCATCCTAAACTCTAATCAAAAGTAATACTATTCCATCTTAATATCTCTATCTAAATACATATATCTATCCTATTCTAAGAAAGTAATACTATTCTCTATCTTAAATTATTAGCTATTCTAATCTATAGCTAATCTAATTATTCGATGCGTTCATAAATCTACTTATTTATCTTCTAAAGGTCAAACATCTAATAATCGTAAATCTAAAATATAGCTAAAAAAGTCTGATGGATAACAGTCTCACAATTCTTCGAAATTCGTAGAATGCTTATTCACTAGTAAGTCTATCTTTCTATATAACCATCCATTCTAGACGTTACTCATATCTAATACTAAAATTTCTAAAGATATTAAATTAGATCATAGAATGCTATAAATCAAAATTCCGACTCCCTTCAATGAATCTATATTAAAAATCCTTAGGCCTATTCCATTACTGTACTTAATAACATTTAAATCATGACTATATCTTGCACAAAAATAAAATCCTATTATCTTCATCTCCATAACAACTTCTACATCAATCCACTCATATTTTCCTTCCAACTCTACTACGCACTATATCGGTATCTATCTAGTTACTTATACTCTAACTCCTGCTGAGTAAGTCTAATCTCTTTCGGCTCACTCCTACTTTAATTTAATTCCATATATTATCCATCCCTGGGATAATGTACTTTCACGTACATACTTCTCTTCTATCTCTATTACTCTTTATAGAGTGTCCCATGATCTTTAAACCTACCTTGATGATAATTACTTAGTAACTAATCAGTTATATTATATATTGTTAACAATTTAATAAGTGGTGCCTAAAAATACTAGGAGCATTATAGAAAGGATTAATTAATGTTAAGTTGCCGGATGGCATTGCTCCCGTGTTTTTTAAATGAGTTGGAGGTGGTAGCATAGGAGGCTAGTCGTCACTGTTTCATGGTTTATAAACACTCCTAATATTAATACTATTAATAACTTCTTCACTACAGTTGCTTAGGATATGGCTTAGAGCATCTTTATTTCAATTCAAACCATTCCCCATTGAATATGACCTTCTGTTAAACCTTCTTAAATATCGTCCTAGAGCTTTATATCTCTTATATGATTTCTATTAAGTAAAGTCTATATTTGAATTACTATTCCTATTACTTTCTATTTTATGGATCTAATTGGAAATCTCATTCACTCATTTTTCAGGTCCACATTATGTGCATATAACGATACTCACTCGAGGATCTACTGTCTATGAAAATTTCTATTTCACTCCTATACACTTATGACGCTCATTGTTCCCTTGTTGGGGGAGGAAGGAGGTTCATCAGTGCTCTTATAGGGACTAATGTGGAATTGTTTTTGACGTATTGCTGGTCGCTTTGAACATTAATCAATACTCGGGCTTATTTGACAGGTATTAGTCTTTTAGAGATATTCAGGCGATCACACTTTCTCTCTTAAGTCTTCTCCCTTCCTACTAAGGCTTGTTCACGCTTCTCTTCTCTAGATTAATTCATTCTCTTTCTAGTCTCGCCCTCACACAATAACGCTCACATTATCTAGTACTTGTTAAAGATAAGGAAGGCTGAACTTTTTTCCTTCCTCCTTATACCGGTCCAATATTAGCGTTGTATTCTTATCCTGCCTTATCACGATCTATATCACATTAACTTTTTATACTGAACGGACAATCCTCAAGTGCACGTTCTACAAGTTCTTTTATGGGTTTGTTCTCATTTCTTAATGCTCGATAAATCTACAACACGCTCTTCACCATTCATTACAATCTAACTTTTCAAATATGGCTTGCTACACTCATTTTTGCTTCTAATAAGTGATGTATGTCACACTTCTACGTTATCTTCTTATGAACACACTAATCTTTTTTTATATACTGTCTCCGATTCTGAGGATTGGTTTGAAATTCGTCAGTTGGAGAGGTATCACCTATCCAACTCTTGCAAAATTCAATAGACTACATTAAATAGAACTCAAGTGCTTTGTTAAGGCACAATCATCTCTTTTTGAGAGAATCACCTCCAAACTTTCCTAATTGTCCTGATACCATAATATAGATACTATAGATTATCAAGACTTCGACGAAACCTCATCATTTAAATTGTTTCAAATACCAAGCTATAACTTTTTCAAAAGCAGAGACAATTAAATAATATAACAAAATAGATAAAAAATAAAGAAATACATATTAAACACTTTTCTCCTGTTTATTTACCCGCTAATATTCGGCTAGTTGTATCGAACATTAATTGTTGATAAGTGAGTCTGCATACTAAACACTCGTGTATTTTCTACTCATAAGTTGCTTCTTTTTGAGATATTGCCAAAATAGTTTGAAGTCATTATTCGAGACCAACCTTAAATCAAAAGCTATCACATGTAAATAACTAGTCTCACTAGCATTTCAACTCCCACTGACCCTCACTATAGGTTCTTATCTGAGGTGTAAGTATAGTTTCAGCTAGTATTGGGATAAACACGGGCGAATGGTTGCCTTCATAAGGAAAGCACTTGACTTGCGGGCATACCGCATTCTACCACAACAACTCTATATATGGTAGACGTTGGCCCCTATTTGGAGTAGTGCGAAGCGCCTGGTGGGCCTTCCTGGAGGGATATCTTGCTTACATTGTAATATGTTATGAATGAAGACATATTATTAGTCATTAATCTCTCAAGGCTTACGGCTCATTGGCTTACCATTTTGGGTACTTTATCCTCACTATTCACCAGCACACTATTCTGTCTTTGGTAGTGAACAATCAATTACATCTATTCTCTTCATCTGCGTTTGTCTTTCCTAGCTAGCTATTAATCTTCCACTCTTCAAATCCTCATTTTGCGTTCACCTGAAGGCTGAGGGTCTTGAGTTAGTCTTAGTACTTCAGTCGCGCATTGTTCTATATATTGGCGCGTTCCACTTCTCTTTGTAAACAATTGATTGACTTCTGCAGTACTGTGAGAGAAGCGAACGCGCGATCAGCATCGAAAAAAGATATGACATAACTAAATCAGATCACTGTAGCACTGTTTGTGTACGACATGGACGAATAACTTGATAAGGCAAATGGGCATTCTATGGTATATTTTGTGAACACAACACTTCACATTATTTACCGGAATGTGTAAATAGGCACAGCAAGAAATAATAATTTTGCCTGTCTTGCTAATAATTGGATATTTCATTAAAATACGATGTAACACATATATTCACATTAGTATTCCTTCGTATAACGATATATCATTACTTTATTCAATTTAAGGATTAAAATTTGCATATATATATCTGTAAAAGTGTGTTTCTCTTACTCACTATAGGTAAAAAATAATTATAGTTAATGGAATATAATGCAATTAATTTAGATAATTATATAATACCATACAATATACATAATCTTTTTACCCTGGTTTATAAGTGGACTGGGACTGGGCTTAATATATACGTGTACTAATATAATTAATTAATATACTCCGGATAACTCGAAATTTGGAAAAATTGCATAATCCGGTACACTCATATAGTATATAGGGTCTGGGAGTTATGCAACTTAATTTAATAAATTTTGGGATTTTCAATAAACTATATTCCTGCAATCAATACACCCTAACACATTATACACCTACCCACACACTAACACCTACACACACACACACCCCACTAACCTACACACACTACAACGCCAGAACCACCACTCTGGATATTAGTGACCATACTTCATATAGGGTTAACGGAACACCTACTTATGATAAGATACAGTATATCCCACATACTTGAAGTAATAATGAAAAATATGCAGCTCAACTACCAAACTTATCGAATACTTAGGTAAGCAAAAAACACGATGTGAGTCCTATTCCCAAAAGATCAGAGAAAATAGAAGAACCAGCAATATTTACGTAATATATTCTAGAATTATCTAAATTATAATGACACTGAAATTAGGATTATCATTATGTACTATCTTTTGCGTTTTAGTGCGTAAAAAGTGTCACGATTGCACGCACAACATTTATGTAATTACAGCACATATACTATAATCCTAGACAACGTTTCTCTTAGGAATGTGACACTGGACTTATTTGAGTTCATAGCGAACATATTACAGCGAAGTATAAGGAAGAGAAGTAATATTGCATACGAGTATGCTCAGATAATGTTATGAATTCCAAGGACCTCACTATTCGGCTATATCTACGTCACATAGTGTCGAGTTGTACTGGATGTAAAGAGAGAGAAACTATTCTACTTAGCTATATTAGAGAAGCGGATAATTGGAAGAGAATTTGAATAAACGGTCGTACTATGAAATAGGTATGAATTTCTACTTTATAAATGTCTCAGTTAAAGTCAATTAATACATTATATAGTTTATTTGTTAACAATAAATATTTTCTCTACCTTATATATCATTCCTTAATATTATCATTTTACGTAGGTGAAACAATTTATTTTTTATTCTTATTCCAGTCAGAAATTTAAAATATGTATTATCTATCTTTAAAAATCAGTGAGGTATCTAAAAAGTTCGCTTCTTGTAATCACTATATATAATACTCAAGCAAAAGAAAGATTTCCTCATATTCTAAAACTTGATCATAACAGAGATGTAGAGATGATAATTTGTTTTCGGGTGACTTCGTAGGCACGAAAATTGTTGTCTTTCGCAACTTTTCTCTGCAGTATTTGAGCGAAGGATAGCTAAATTTAAGCGTTGGAATGCTTATTTTGAGCAATCTGATGAAGACTCGAACTTGTATCTACTACTACACTAAACATATATATACAAAAAAAACTCAAGACAAAGCTTTCAGTGCTAGATTTAAACTCATGTACCCGTTTCTTTATCTAGCACCTGCCTGCTATCTCTTTTCTTGATATAGCCTCTCAAAATTTCAAAATTTGAGAGGCTATAATCTCAAAAAACAACAAATTTTTTTTATTTTATTTTTTTGTCCGGAAATTTTCAAAAAAAGTCGGACATTCAAGGGCATATTACTTTTTTTCCTAAAGCAGGTATCAAAAATCTGTTGCTATCTTTTCTAGCTATTGGAACTGTAAATATACAGTTCAATTTTCAGGTCATTTGAACCAGTGGATTTTTCTCTCTATTCACTTTTTTCAAGGGTAGATTTTCTGGGAAACAGACAAACCAATAAAGATACAGAAAAAAACTTCAAAAATCGACTATTTCTTAGATTGTTGAATTACGTGGACCCAGGAAATTTCATAAAAACTAGTCAAAAATTAAAAACTTTTTTTTTAAGATTGGACCCTTTCCTTTTCTTCAAACAATACGTATGTTACATCTTCAACTAAGCTTGCATAACATGGTCTCCAGAAATATCTTTATGTAATTATGGTGAACTAGGTAAGTACAACACAAGGAGAAACGCAACCGCCAGCGGCCTCCATACAATACCAGCTTTCTACTCACCTCTGATAGGAAACAATCTTCATGTGCTTGTTACGCCAATTCTACAGAACACCTACTCCCAAGACCCATTGCATCTTTCCCTGTTCAATATACCTGTCTATTGAAAAAAAAAAACCTACTTTACTCCCATATTTTTTACTCACTATCAACCCCTTTACTTTCTTAATAAAATGCGTACATACACAAATAACTTAACTTCCATTATATCCATTACCCAGTGGTGGAACTGACACAGGTCCGACAGCCCAGACAAATCTCTGAAATAATTGCTCCCTCCAACAATGGAAACCTATATTTAGCAAAACTCTAAAGCTATTCTGTCGCAGCTAGCTATCCGTTCATCTCTCGATGGCCTGTGTTGCACTTTCTGAATTGCTTGACCATCTTATCTGTTCATATATTAAAATTTTTTCATTTCTCACCTTAACATCTATTATTTCACGAATATTTTAGCTCATAACTTCTCTAGTGATACATATATGATAAATTTTCGGATACGATCTTCCTGCATTTTTCCTGAAAGGTTGGGCAAGATCAGTCAAATGTCAAAAAAGAAATTATTAAAGAAATGAGAGATTGTGATCAGTCCAAAACCCCTCCTTTTTTGATTTTGATTTTTAATCGCTTCACTGATCTAACCCAATCTTTCAGGAACATTGCAGACAGACCTTTTCTTAATAATAATAATAATATATATATATATATATATATATATATATATATATATATATATATATATATATATATATATATATATATATATATATATATATATATATATATATATATATATATATATATATATTGTTTGTACCCATTTAAGAAAGATGTGTTCAATATATTTGGAAAAAATTGTACTATTGTACAGATATTCTTTTCCCTGAATAATTTTGCTCCAAAATTATTTCCATGAATACATGTAAAAAATGTGGGGATTTTAAGGTATTTTTTGTACATTGTTTCAGAACATTTTGGTTATATTGGTTAAGCAACAAAAAAAATTATTAAAAAACAAATAGTGATGGCTCCTTCATTGACGATTATGATTCTTAGTACACTAAAATATGCCACTTTTTCATACCATCTTAGCTCATTTACCATTTCCAGACTTTCATTTACTTTGTCCAAAATACAACCTTTAACATTTCATTTTATAAATTCTTAACGTCATTCATTGCTTCAATCTACAAAATATTTTCAAATATTTTGTTCTACCTTATTTGTAATAAAAATGGAACAGTTTATAACTTCAATGTAACAATTAAACTCTACAGGTATTTTTATCACGTAAGGAAACAAATCACATATATATTATTATCTGCACAGGAACTATTTTGAACAAGAATGCAAGATAATTAATTAATTAGACAATTTACAAGCTTAACTTTATTGAGACAATGATATTAATAGAGGTTATTAAAAATGTTTTACCAAAATATGCATCAATTTTATTATAATAATAATAATAATAATAATAATAATAATAATAATAATAATAATAATAATAATAATAATAATAATACTGTGAGAATAACAATTATAATGCCAATCAATTGAAATTAATGAGGATACTAAAAATTCAAAATAGCAAAATATAATAAGTGAAAGTTAAGTAGGTTTCATTTAAACATTAATTGTTATTAAAAAATAATTTCAAATTACTTGTATAAAAGTAAAAAAAGAAAATACATAAAAACAAAATGAAAAAAAATGAAGTTGTTTAAACAATAAGGAGAAATTGCTAGCCTGATCAATACTTATACAGACCACATGCAATCCAATGCCAGTTAATTCAGAAATACATTTAAAAATTAAATGTTTCATCATATTAACTTTAACTGGACCGCCACTAAAAACGTACCCAACCAATTGTCTCCAGTTACTTGTTATGCTTCTTACCATGAAACAAAGTGCAGAAGATGCTGGTTGTGGCCTTCTCTTTCCTTCTCCAAAATCTTCAAGTCCCCAAATATGCTGACGTTTTGAAATTGTTTTTCTTTAAATTCATTTCATCAATCACTAATATTGTTTATTAACAGCATGGGATCTATAAAAATTACACAAAGTAACATCAGTTACTGAGAAAAAGATTTGAAATGTAGAAATAATAATAATAATAAAAAATGAATTTAAAAAATGTTCTATATAAAATTTTAATATAATAAAAACCTATGCCAGTTTATATATATATATATATATATATATATATATATATATATATATATATATATATATATATATA
>SEYY01009898.1:5000-10000 GCA_009176605.1 Armadillidium nasatum
TCAAGTCTTCCACAAAAACGGTCCCAGCCTTCGGCGAGGAGACATTTCTGGTATTTCGGTGCCACTAACTGGTCTGACTTGCGGTTGTACTTTTCTGATTTTCCATGGAATGATTACTGTTTCCGTGGGAAGGATCCCTCAGAGTGTGCAGAGCGCATAACCGAGGTTATTCTCTCTGGCATGGAGGAGTACATTCCATTTTCGTTCCCTTCTACTAAACCTAACAAAAATTGGATTAACTCTGCTTGTTCTCGTGCTATCCGATGCAGGGATGCTGCCTTTGGGGATTAACATAATATTCAAACTCCAAGAACTCATGCAACTTATATTTCATTCCGGAATCGTGCATAATCTATTCTTCGAGATACCAAAAACTCTTTTCTCCGCCAATCCAATAACCTTTCTGGTTCCTCTTCCACTCGCCCTTTCTGGCATTCTGCAAAAAATGTTAACTCTAACTTTGCTTCTTCCTCTTTCCCTCCTTTAGTATCTTCTGTCGGCACAACTGCCGTTTTGCCATCTTCTAAAGCTTCATGAACTCTTCGCTCATACCTTTACTTCTAATTCAACTTTAAACGATTCCGGAACTGTTCCTACTCCTTCAACCCACTCCAACTCATTTATGCCTAAAATTGTAATTTCTTCTTAAGAGATCATTTCTGCTCTCACTGAGCTTAACACTAAGAAGGCGTACGGTCCTGATGGTATCCCTCCTGTGGATCTCAAAACTTGTGCCTCCGAACTTGCATCCTGCATTGGTATACTATTTCGTCTGTTTCTATCTATTTTAACCTTCATTTCTTGCTGGAAACAAGCGCTCATTCATCCTGTGTCGAAGAAAGAAGACCCTTCTCAACCCTCTAATTACCGTGCCATTTCTTTAACCTCCGTTCTAACGTTTTCTAATCTATACTTAACAGGAAGATTTGGAAACATCTTAATTCTTCTAATCTTACCTCTGATCGTCAGTTTGGCTTTCGTATGAAACTCTCTACTGGTGATCTTTCTGATTCTTGGTCCTCCGCGCTTCGGCATTTTGTTGAGTCTTTTGCTGTGGCGTAGATATATCGAAAGGTTTCGATAGAGTCTGGCTCAAAGCTTTGAGTTCCAAACTTTTCTCTTTCGGAATCTATCCTTCTCTCTGTGACCTTCTCTCTGATTTCCTTTCCTGTCGTTCTATAGCACCTGTTGCAGAAGGCAATCGTTTTTCTTTTAAATCTATTAATAGTGGTGTTCCTCAAGGATCTGTCCTATTCCCAATACTTTTTTTGCTTTTCATCAATGACTTTTTCTCTGTTACTTAATCTCCTATCCACTCCTATGCTTTTCAATTTAAAAGACGCCCCTCCTAACAACAGGTAATTGACGCACGGAAGGTAGCCTTGGAGCAACTGACATCAGATCTATCTCTCATTTCAAATTGGGGAAGAGAAAACATGGCAGTTTTAAATGCCAATAAAACTCAATTCCTCTATCTCTCTACTCGACACAATCTTCCACACAACTTTGATATCTTCTTCGAAAACACTCAACGCAGACCTTCAAATCTCCTTAATATTCTTGGCTTGGTGTTTCTTTATCTCGTGATCTTTCTTGGAAAGATCACATTACCTCTCTTTCCAAAGAAGCTTCTAAGAGGTTGGGCATTCTGAGGCGCCTTCAGTATTTCTTCACTCCACCCCAGTTGCTTGCTCTGTATAGGCGTGTTGTTCGCCCTGTATGGAGTATGCGTCACACATCTGGGGTGGTTCCACTCATACAGCTCTCCTTGAGAAAGAAGAGTCTAGGGCTTTTCGTCTTATCAACTCTAATGTTCTCACTAATTCTCTCCAGTCTCTTTCTGCCCGTAGAATTGTTCCGTCAATCTCTCTATACTATCGCTATTATAACGGACACTGTTCTTCTGAACTCTCTCGTCGCATACCTCCTCCATTGAGAAAGGCTCCTGCGACTCGTCTTTTTTTATAGTCTCATCCTTTCTCTGTCCAACTCTCTGACTCCCGACTTAACCGCTATGCTCTGTCCTACATGTACTCTACTTGTAAAGTCTGGAACACACTCCCTTCATTCTATTTTTAAAACTTCCTATGACTTACACACCTTCAAACGCCGTGTATCAGGTCATGTCAGCCTTTAATTTGACCAGGTTTCCGTCTTTCCCCCTAACTCTGGTGGAAATCTTGGTAGGCCACTGGCCTTTGCCCACCAGAGGTGAGGTAAAAAAAAAATATATTATATATATATATATATATATATATATATATATATATATATATATATATATATATATATATTATAATATATATATATATATATATATATATATATATATATATATATATATATATATATATATATATATATATATATATATATATATTATATATATATATATATATATATATATATATATATATATATATATATATATATATATATATATATATATATATATTATATATATATATATATATATATATATATATATATATATATATATATATATATATATATATATATATATATATAATATATATATATATATTATATATATATATATATATATATATTATATATATATATATATATATATATATATATATATATATATATATAATATATATATATATATATATATATATATATATATATATATATATATATATATATATATAATATTATATATATATATATATATATATATATATATATATATATATATATATATATATATATATATATATATATATATATATATATATATATATATATATATATATATATATATATATATATATATATATATATATAATATATATATATATATATATATATATAATATATATATATATATATATATATATATATATATATATATATATATAATATATATTATATATATATATATATATATATATATATATATATATATATATATATATATATATATATATATATATATATATATATATATATATATATATATATATATATATATATATATATATATATATATATATATATATAATATATATATATATATATATATATATATATATATATATATATATATATATATATATATATATATATATATATATATATATATATATAATATATATATATATATATATATATATATATATATATATATATATATATATATATATATATATATATATATATATATATATATATATATATATATATATATATATATATATATATATATATATATATATATATATATATATATATATATATATATATATATATATATATATATATATATATATATATATATATATATATATATATATATATATATATATATATATATATATATATATATATATATATATATATATTATATATATATATATATATATATATATATATATATATATATATATATATATATATATATATATATATATATATATATATATATATATATATATATATATATATATATATATATATATATATATATATATATATATATATATATATATATATATATATATATATATATATATATATATATATATATATATATATATATATATATAGTATATATATATATATATATATATATATATATATATATATATATATATATATATATATATATATATATATATATATATATATATATATATATATATATATATATATATATATATATATATATATATATATATATATATATATATATATATATATATATATATATATATATATATATATATATATATATATATATATATATATATATATATATATATATATATATATATATATATATATATATATATATATATATATATATATATATATATATATATATATATATATATATATATATATATATATATACTATATATATATATATATATATATACTTATATATATACTATTCACTGGTTTTATATACTTTTTTAAATGAAAATAAGTATTAGTGAGTAAAAATAATCGTTTAGATTTGATGAGCTTCTATATAGGAAAAGAGCATTCAGTACAAACGGCAGAAAAGGACACTGACTACCAGCCAAAGTATAGATTGCAGAAATATTAGTTATGAAATCGGATAGCAGTTTTGCTTGTTGTAAATTGTAACATACCTTGGTAACCCAATTTTCAAATGAAAGAAGTAATCAAGGGAATAAAAGCGAAAAGGGAAGAAGATTGACCAACCACAGATTAGAGTTGCTTAAAAATCATGTCTACGTCTTATGATGTTTGGAAAGAGAAGTTCTGGATGGAATGCTCGTAGAAATACAAAGAAATTTTACACTTTGCATGAAAATCATAAAAATGGAGTTATCTTCCAAATATTTGCCAAAAAAATAAAAAATACATCATGGGCTTCCTTATCGATATTTTCATAGGCATTATTGATCTTCTCAGTTTTCGTCTGACCTTATCTATTCATTTGCCGATGACTCGACCTTTCATTATTCTACTCATTTCAAATCTACTTCCTCTTTTGCATTTAGAGTTGCCTCTCGTCTTCACCTTTCCGATTCCATTCTTGCTGATCTGAATAGAATTTGCCAGTAGCGTCGTCTCAACCTTATGAAATTCAACTCTTTAAAAACTCATCTCTTGAAATCTCCCTCTCAAGGACACCTAACTTTTCTATTTCATTCGATGGTTCTCCCGTCTCTACTGTTGACAGTATAAACATTTTTGACCTTCACATAAACAAATCAAAACAAAAAAAAAAAAAAAAAAACAATAAAAAAAATAACCTGGAAAACTCACATCACAATGGTTGCTACGTCGGCCTTAAAGAAGCTGGGAGTTCTGTTTAGATTGGGATAGTTTTTTCCTTCTTCGCAGTTACTCCAATTATACAAGGGCCTCATCCGCCCTCGTATGGAGTACTGCTCTCATATCTGGGTAGCCCAGGTTTCACCTGTCTTTTGGATAATACAAAAGACGGGTGAAAACTTTGGGGCTTTTGGATAATTCGTCTTACAAATTCACTTGACCCA
>SEYY01009900.1:0-12500 GCA_009176605.1 Armadillidium nasatum
TCTTGACCTCTTGTAGTTGTGGACAATCCTTTACAACACAAAAACTGATTGATTATTTCATCCCCATCAATGAAACGAACAAATGCAAGCAATTGACTTGTGTTACTGATATCAGTGGATTCATCAACGGTTAAAGCAAAATTAGAATTCTTAAGTTTTTTTCTGAACATTTTCTTCAATATTTTCCGATAAATCAAGAATTCTCCTACGTATTGTATCATTTGAAAGCGGGATTTTGTTTAATTCTTTTTCAGCATTTTCACCTAACATGGATTTCACCATTTTTTTACAAGCGGGCAGGATGACTGATTCAGCGAGAGTGTGAGATTTAGATTTTAATGCTATTATTTCAGCCACCTCAATTGACGCTCGTTTGGCCCGTTCAGACACTGTCATTATTTTCGTAAAAACATTTCGCTGTTTTTGATTGCTGCTCTACCAGTCTTTCAAAATAATTAAGCTCTTTATCTTGCAGGGACGAATGTTTAGAAGTGAAATGTCTTTGTAACTTACTTGGTACCATCGATTCATTTGACAGTTTTTCGCCGCATACTACACATAATGGACTAGGCCTATTGACATCTCCAGACCAAGAAAAACCAAACTTCAAATAAGCATCACAATATTGTCTATTAAAGCGAACTTTTGTCTTTTTGGCACCGGAGTTTGATGGTTGTTCACTTCTAGACTCACACTCCTCACTAACCTCTTTTCTTTTAAGAAATTTATCCATTATGAAGGGGGTGTACAAAAAAACAATTAATAGGAATAGGCTATTAACACTAGAACGACCTTCACAGAAATCCAGTGCAATGGCGTCTGACTCATTAAAAGACGCTCCGAAATATTAAGTTACGTAGCAAAATATTTCGCTCAACTTTTTGGAAAGTACATTCAAAATTTTATTATAAATACAAACATATATTTTACTAGTGCTGGGCAATAATAACCATGGGAAATTAAAAGTGTATATACTACTTAAATGAATCTCTTTTATTATATAATTTAACTGAAGTATTGAACAATAAATTAGCTTGCAATTACATGATCAATAATAATTTCAAACGAAACATAATGAAAAATAAACATTCAATTATAATATCGACATTTAGAAACATTTCGCTCATTCGTGAGTCTCAGTTCGCATCCATCTGTGTTTACATTTCGGAATCACGTATTGCCAAAGACTACTAGAAAAATAAAAATTCATGTGAAATCCAAAAAATTATACCTAATTTTCTTATTCTTAAAAAAATTTTGTGGCACACATAAGAGGATCTCGCGGCACACCACTGTGCCGCGGCGCAGTGGTTGAGAACCACTGATATATAAATATATATATATATATATAATATATATATATATATATATATATATATATATATATATATATATATATATATATATATATGGAAGAGAGGTTTTGTTAGAATTCGAGTTGGAGAACTATTTGTCCGAATTTATTGCTTTGAAAGTTTATTTCGAAAATTTGTTCCCCAATGTCGCCGATATTACGAGCTTCAAATTTGTTCTTTAAAGTTAACGAATCTCTCAAGTTTTTTTTTTTTTTTTATTGTTTTTCAAAGTTTATTCCTTCAATTTTTTTTAAAATGTTTTTTGTTTTATTTCATGTTTCCATTAATTATTGTTGGAAAAGAATTTCAAAATTCCTTTTTTTCGAACCGGACGAAATCACGGAAATAAAGTTTTTTATTTAAAAGTTTGTGGTTAAGGATGTGTTTGTGTGTCTGTATGTGCGTGTGTGTGTGTGATTGTCATTTATTATTTTATTATGACCCTCTTCCTTTAAAAAAAAAAAAAAAAAAAAAAAAGCGTAATTTTGAGACTGCTTTTTTAATGTAATAGTAATAATAATAATAATAATAATAATAATAAATTGTTTTCATTTATAAGGGATCGTTTTCTTTTAAAAATACAGAAAAAAAACATTCGGCAGTCAAGTGCGACAGCTACAATATATTTACGGTACATAAAAGTTGAAATTCTGAAAAATAGTATTAGGTTAGATATAAATATTTAAACTGGTCTGGGGGTACGGAGAGAGAGACAAGTTTGTCTGCCATGCATTAACATACCCAAATTAATATACCAATTTGAACATTTGATGTGAAGAACTTATTTAAATTTATTCTAACATTTATTCAAACATTTCATTGTTAAAATTATGATTTGGGTGTTCTGATGAATTATGTTACGTTCTTAAATATTTTAATTTACTTTTATTTTAATAATAAATATAATTAAAATATTAATAATAATAATAATAATAATAATAATAATGAGCTCTTTTATGAGCCGTAACTTATTTAATATTTTTTTGTTCCTTTTATTTAAAGAATAAAAATGTAATTGTTTTACAGGTCTAAAAACGTTAAAATCAATTTTTTGAAAGAATTATTTTCTCAAATTGGAACGAAATTAAAAGGAGGAAAAGAACTTTAATAAAATCTTTTGTGAACATTATTGTTATTGGATTGCCATTTGGCAACAGAAGATTTCAACACTTCCAAATCTTTAGCAAAAATTTAAGAAAAAAAAAAATTTAAATAAAATTTTTAAGAAGGATTTTATCTTTTATCAATTTTTTTTCATTTTTATTTAATTTTTCTGTTTTAGATTTTTGAACTTTTTAACCTGCCTTCTCTTCCTGTTCGTCTCTTTCTCTATGAGTGTACCTCTCTCTCTCTCTCTCTCTCTCTCTCTCTCTCTCTCTCTCTCTCTCTCTCTCTCTATATATATATATATATATATATATATATATATATATATATATATATATATATATATATATATATATATATATATATATATATATATATATATATATATATATATATATATATATATATATAACGATGCAGTAAGGATGTAAATCGGATTATTTTGTTCTTAGTAAGTTTCAGGTAATAAACCTGATCCTTCATTAGGGGAGTTTTCCGAAAGTTTTTTTTCTTATTTATTTATTTATTTATTATATATATTTTTTATGTGAAAAAGAAGCTTCCAAACACGAGATTGGATATGAAATTTTTAAAAAGTTTGTTCCAAATATAACTTTACGTTTGAAGGATATATAATTGAAACCAAATATTTCTCTTAATATATATATATATATATATATATATATATATATATATATATATATATATATATATATATATATATATATATATATATATATATATATATATATATATATATATATATATATATATATATATATATGCAATGCACTTTATCCCGCATGATGCAGGGTAGTGTCGATTGCAGAGATTTTGCATTCCTGCAATCGTACATGGGAAGAAATCCTAGTTGAAAAGGTTCCCAGCCTTTAAAACCATGCGAAGAAATATTCTTCACTTGACTCGACTGCGACGAAATCATCATTCATTAATGACCAAAGGTTACTTAATTCTAACTTCTAACTAAATTTTTTTTTTTTTTTTTTTTTTCTTTTAATATTTTTTTTTTTTTTTTTTTTTTTTTTTTTTTTTTTTTTTTTTTTATTTTATTTATTATATTTATATATATATATATATATATATATATATATATATATATATATATATATATATATATATATATATATATATATATATATATATATATATATATATATATATATATATATATATATATATATATATATATATATATATATATATATATATATATATATATATATATATATATATATATATATATATGTAGGATAACAAAGAGATATATTGTACATATTTTTCTTAAGAAAATATATAGTCTTTAGGTACTTAGGGGTGGATACTTGAATTTTCGAAGAGATGGAAAAAAACTGACCATAAAGTTGTGGGTATGGAAGTCATACAGAAATATTGAAAAAGGAAAATTTAACTCGAAAAGTAAAAATTGTTTAAATATATATTTGTTCTAACTGTTCAAAAGTGTTGTAAGGAATAGGCATTACATTCAAAGGTGAATAAAAAGTCTGATATTTTAGAAATAAAAGCCGAACGAGATAATGCTGAGTGGAGAGAAGGGTTAGAATTAAAAACCTTTAAGGATTAGAGGTATGTACTCTTATTAGACATGTATAATTGAAATAACAAATCAATTGGTATTGATATGGATGGATGATTTGAAAACACTATTCGACTGAATAATGAGAGATTGGCTATAAAGGTTTTTAAATCTGAAGTGATGAATAGCAGGGAATACGTAAACCCAAATGAAGGTAAATTGAAGGAGTGAAAAAAAAAACATTCATAAAAAATACATTATAATGGATAAAATAGATTCACCAATGGTAGGATCTCTTGGAGAATAGTACGTGGAAAACTCGGTTAAGGGTTGCAGTTAAGTGGAAAACATTGAAGAATAAAATATGAAGAACACTCCGGAATATTATAATTATATGAAAGTTCCATATTTACAAGTGACACCATATCGTAGTTATGTGAGAGACGATGATGACAATATATATATATATATATATATATATATATATATATATATATATATATATATATATATATATATATATATATATATATATATATATATATATATATATATATATATATATATATATATATATATATATATATATATATATATATATATATATATATATATATATATATATATATATATATATATATATATATATATATATATATAGTGTACGAATAATAGAAATTTGATTTCATAATGCAGTGAATGAAATTCCAGAAAGGAAGTTACTTTCTGGAAGTTAAATTTGCTTAATTTTTTCTTTGGTTAAAATTTTATAAATTTCAAATGCTTACACACACACACAAACGCACGCACCTCTCTCTCTCTCTCTCTCTCTCTCTCTCTCTCTCTCTCTCTCTCTCTCTATATATATATATATATATATATATATATATATATATATATATATATATATATATATATATATATATATATATATATATATATATATATATATATATATATATATATATATATATATATATATATATATATATATATATATATATATATATATATATATATATATATATATATATATATATATATATATATATATATATATATATATATATATATATATATATATATATATATATATATATATATATATGAGAAAAAGGGTAGAGAGAAAGGCCGCAAACATTAACAATTTTATCCATATATAAACACGACGTTTCGACTCATTACGAAGGTCATTATCAGAACATCTGTAGACTATGATAGATGCTATAGTAAATAATAATAATAATATTAATAACAATATATTTATAAGTAATAACAATAAGAATAATATTAAAAGTAGTATAATAACAAGTAATAATACCATAATAATTAAAATAAATATCAATAATATTAGTAATAGCAATAATGACAATAATAACTATGATAGTAATAATAGTAATGATATGTGGTCATAAAGATCAATATAATAATAATAATAGTAATAACAATAATGATAATAAAAATAGCCAAATCATAAAAATTAATAGATCATGATATAATAATAAGTTTATCGAATAATATTATTTCCATATTACTATCTATTGTACTTTTTGTAAATATTTTAACTTTTACATATGCTATTATTCAGATTGTTTTCATATACATTATTACTATTTTATTTTTTTTTTTTCTTATTATTTATTACTATTATTTAATATTATTATTATTATTATTATTATTATTATTATTATTATTATTATTATTATTATTATTATTATTATTATTATTATTATTATTATTATTATTATTATTATTATTATTATTATTATTTTATTATTTTTATTTTTATTATTTTTTTTTTTTTTTTTATTTTTTTTTTTATTGTTATTATTATTATTAATTATTATTATTATTATATTATTATTATTATATTATTTTTACCATTATATATTATTATTATTATTATTATTATTATTATTATTATTATTATTATTATATTGATCTTTATGACAATATATCATTCCTATTATTACTATCATTATTATTATTATTATTATTATTATTATTATTATTATTATTATTATTATTATTATTATTATTATTGGCATTATATCTATTACTAATATTGATATTTATAGCAATGATTATGGTATTATTATTACTTGTTATTATAATACTATTAATATTATTTTTATTATCATTACTTATTATTACACTGTTATTAATATTATTATTATTATTATTATTATTATTATTATTATTATTATTATTATTATTATTATTATATCTATCATAACCTGCAGACATCCTGAAGATGACCTTTATAATGGGTCGAAACGTCGTGTTTGTATATCAATAAAGTTGTTAATGTTTGCGGCCGTTCTCTCAACCATTTAAGGTTCTCAAAGATAGAATCTTTCCATCATTTTATATATATATATATATATATATATATATATATATATATATATATATATATATATATATATATATATATATATATATATATATATATATATATATATATATATATATATATATATATATATATATATATGGAAGAGAGGTTTTGTGAGAATTCGAGTTGGAGAACTATTTGTCCGAATTTATTGCTTTGAAAGTTTATTTCGAAAATTTGTTCCCCAATGTCGCCGATATTACGAGCTTCAAATTTGTTCTTTAAAGTTAACGAATCTCTCAAGTTTTTTTTTATTTTTATTGTTTTTCAAAGTTTATTTCTTCGTTCTTTTTTTTTCTTTTTAAAAATGTTTTATTTATTTTGTTTTTTGTTTTATTTCATGTTTCCATTAAATATTGTTGGAAAAGAATTTTTCGAACCGGACGAAATCACGGAAATAAAGTTTTTTATTTAAAAGTTTGTGGTTAAGGTGTGTGTGTGTGTGTGTGTGTGTGTGTGTGTGTGTGTGTGTGTGTGTGTGTGTGTGTGTGTGTGTGTGTGTGTGTGTGTGTGTGTGTGTGTGTGTGTGTGTGGTTTTCATTTATTATTTTATTATGACCCTCTCCCATTAAAAAAAAAGAAAAAAAAAGTACGTATTTTTGATACTGCTTCTTTAATGTAACAGAAATGTTAGCAAATGTGATTATTATTATTATTATTATTATTATTATTATTATTATTATTATTATTATTATTATTATATAATTTTTATGATTATTATTATTATTAGCAGGGATTTTAGTATAGCAGCATCTGTGAATAAATAGAAGCAAAACTGAGTTAAGAACTGAAAACCCTTTTCAAAATAATAAAGATTTTCTTTATTAATTAATATACAAATTCTTTAAATCGTAATTTAAATATTAATTTCAATTTGCAAATAAGATTTTGTAATATCATCACTTTTTATTTTTTATTTTTTATTTTAAAATTTTTACATTGAAATGAATCAAAATCTACGGAAATATTTTCTGAATTTCTGTTAGTGTTGTTATAAGATGTTAAAAAACACTTTGAAAAGATTCTGTAGTTGGATATAAATAAAACTGAGGCAGTTTGTCATGAATCTGAGAGACAGGCCTAACAAGTAGACCACCTTCCTTTTTGTTTTTTAATTCTGTTTTGTTTTTTATTTTTTAATATAACATTTTATTTTCAGAATTTTAATTTACATATATATATATATATATATATATATATATATATATATATATATATATATATATATATATATATATATATATATATATATATATATATATATATATATATATATATATATATATATATATATATGAAGAGTTTGAGAAAAAAATAAAGAATGTGAGGTTCATCACCTAGACTGTCAGGGATAGGAGTAACGAGTTACACCAACTACTCAAGTTTCTTCCGAAGAGAAAAGTGGTAAACGAGTTCATCAGTTGGATCATGAGAACTATATGAAAGTCATTGGCTGTGGTAAACGTTGAAAGAAAATGAAAGAATGTGCACTATTTAAATAGTTGAAGATTTTTTTGCATTATTTATATTTTTTATATATTTTATTTTATATTACATAATTAAGTGCTAAATAGACAGAACGAATGAATTTAGTTTTGGAATTACAAAAGAACTTAAGCTATAAAATAGTAAATGCAGAAGAAACTCTGAATTAGATACAAGAGAACAGGCAACACGTCATATATATATATATATATATATATATATATATATATATATATATATATATATATATATATATATATATATATATATATATATATATATATATATATATATATATATATATATATATATATATATATATATATATATAATATTATGATGATGATGATGAATAATAATAATAATAATAATAATAATAATAATAATAATAATAATAATAATAATAATAATAATAATAATAATAATAATAATAATAATAATAATAATAATAATAATAATAATAATAATAATAATAATAATAATAATAATAATAATAATAAAAACACCAAAAATAAACACGAGTAGATTAAATATTTTTTGATTTATTCAAATTTTTAATTTCCTTATTTTAGTTTTTAATTTATTGCTGTTTTAATATTTATTAAACTCTCTTTTAATATTTTAATATTTTAATTTACTTATATTTTACAAATGCGTTATTTTCATACTTAAATAAATAGTGAAATTTTTATGATATTACAAGCTCCACTGAGATGTTATATATATATATATATATATATATATATATATATATATATATATATATATATATATATATATATATATATATATATATATATATATATATATATATATATATATATATATATATATATATATATATATATATATATATATATATATATATATATATATATATATATATATATATATATATATATATATATATATATATATATATATATATATATATATATATATATATATATATATATATATATATATATATATATATATATATATATATATATATATATATATATATATATATATATATATATATATATATATATATATATATATATATATATATATATATATATATATATATATATATATATATATATATATATATATATATATATATATATATATATATATATATATATATATATATATATATATATATATATATATATCCATTTTAACCCAACAACCCTGTAGGCTGGCGCCTGCCAAGTTGATCTCTTCTAGAATCTTTTCCATGTATTTCTGTTCCTCAAACTTTCGGTTCTCTTTCAGTGTTTTGCTCGTTTTATGTATGGCTTCTGCCACCGCCTCCATTCATCTCTTTCTCGGTCTTCCCGCCGATCTCCTTCCCTCTAGTCTCCATTCTATTATTTCTCTCAGTTTCTTTCCATTCTAAATTTCCTTCATGTGTCCAAAGCATATCAACCGGTTTCTTTCCACGCACTCCAAAATTGACTAAAACCCCTCCTCCCTCACCAATTCACTCCTCTTCCTATCTCTCAGCGATGATGACTCCTAGTACTCTCATTTCCGTGACTTCCATTATGATCTTTGTCTAACATTCCGAATCTTGTAACAGTATTAATCTCAGTATTGTTTTATACATTAACACTTTCAGTTCTGTTGGTATCTCTCTCTCCATTAGTGGTGGATATAGCATTCCCAAATTCTTTGAGAGTCTTATTCTCTCCTTCAACTCTTCCTGCCAGTCTTCCTTTTTCGTCGAATATCACGCCCAAGTATTTAAACTTATTCCCCTGCCTAAGTTTGGTCTCTCCTATGCTCGCTTCTATTTCTTCTCTCTTGCTCTTGATATTACCATTACTTATGTTTTCTCTCTTTTTATTCTCATACCCACTGAGTTCATCACATCATTCCGCCTATTCACAGCTTCATGCAGATATCCAACTCCTGATATTATAATTGCCACATAATCCGCTTATACTAACGTGTCTTCTCTTTTCTCCCTTTTGCATATCCTTTTAAGACAGCTGTCCAGTATATATATATATATATATATATATATATATATATATATATATATATATATATATATATATATATATATATATATATATATATATATATATATATATATATATATATATATATATATATATATATATATAATATATATATATATATATATATATATATATATATATATATATATATATATATATATATATATATATATATATATATATATAGCCACCACTCATGGGCAAAGCCCTATTCAAGGAGGGGGTGTCAGAGAACAAAAATAAAGTAGAACAAAAAATAAATAAAAAATAATTACAATAAATAAAAACGACCCTTTCAGGACCCACCTAAAGCAAATTTCTTAGGTGTGCGCAGACGCGGGCTTTAAAAAAATTTAGATTAAATTTGGTAGGAAACACAGAAGATGGGAGAGAATTCCACAGAACAGATGTTGCTGGAAAGGTGGCAACACAGCGGACAAGCCTGGAGTTGCCTATGTCCACGCAAAATTGATGAGCAGACAATGCACCCCTTGTGCTGCGAGGACGAAGTAAAGGTGAAGGTACACGGGTGGATAATTCCCTCGAGCATTTGCCGCTGTAGTACCTATAGAAAAGAGACAAGGCACCAACGTCGCGTCGCAAAGATAAAGAGTCAAATGAATTAGAAAGATCTGGACAGTTTATAATTCTTTTAGCCTTTGACTCAACCTTATCCAAAAGACGGGTGAAACCTGAGCCACCCCAAATATGAGAGCAGTACTGTAAGAGAGAAAACAGTATACTTGAAGTAACAGTGAAGAAGGAAAAAATTCTCCCAGTCTAAACAGAACTTCCAGCTTCTTTGAGGCCGCCCTAGCAACCATTGTGACATGAGGTTTCCAAGACACTTTTTTTTGTTTATGTGAAGGCCAAGGATGTTTATATTGTTAACAGGAGAGATGGGGGAGCCATCGAAAGAAATAGAAAAGGGAGAGGGAGATTTCTAGAAGTTGAGTTTCTAAAGAGTTGAATTTCACAAGGTTGAGATGACCCCACTGGGAAATTCTATCTAGATCTGCAAGAATGAAATTGGAAAGAGGAAGACGAGAGGCAGCTCTAGATGCAAAGGAAGGAGCAGATTTGAAATGAGTAGAATATTGGAGGGTTGAGTCATCGGCATATGAATGGACAGGGTTAGATGAACAGCTAAGAAGATCATTAATGAAAAGTAAGAATAGAGTAGGAGATAAGACAGAACCCTGAGGAACACCACTATTGACAGGAAAGGAAGAAGTCACTCCATCTACAACAGCCGAAATAGAACGATTAGAAAGAAAACTAAACATAAGTAAGCAAAGAGAAGGAGGAAACCCAAAGGAGGGGAGCTTGGAAAGCAGTGACGCATGCCATACCCGGTCAAATGCCTTAGATATGTCAAGCGCCACCACACAAGTTTCCCCATGGTCCCTAAGGGCAGAAGACCATAAATCTGTGAGATAGGAAAGTATATCACCAGTAGACCTCGAACGTCGAAAGCCATACTGATGATCAGAAAGAAGGGAATGAGATTCCAGATGATCCAAGAAGTGAGAGTTGAGAAGGGTTTCAAAGATCTTAGACAGAATACAAGTGAAGAGCTATAGGGCGATAGTTGGAAGGATCAGAGCGGCTACCCTTTTTCGGAATAGGCTGGACTAATGCGCTATTCCAACACTGAGCTAAAGTATTAGTATTGAGGTGTAGAGAGTAGAATTGAACGAGGGGCGGAGGCAGCTCAGAAGCACACTCCCTTAAAACTCGGGGAGGAAGGCCATCAGGGCAGCTCGCCTTCCTAACGTTCATAGATTTCAGAAGCCCATACACCTGATCAAATGTAATCACAGGTAAAGGCATGGGACCTCTGAGAGGAGAAGTAGGGGGATGGTTGCCGGAGTCGTCCAGGGTTGAATTAAAGGAGAACAGGAGGCCGAAGAGATTAGCCTTTTCAGTTGGAGTGTTAGCAACAGAACCATCAGAGCGAATAAGAGGAGGAAAAGAAGATGTACAGAAGCTGTTAGATATGTTTTTGGCAAGAGACCAGAAAGATTTATCAGTAGAAGAGTTTAGGAGTTCCGCACACTTTCTTTTAGTGAAAGCACGCTTTGCTCGTCGAAGAATATCCCTGCAACGATTCCGAGCAAAATGAAAATTTGCAAGAGTGATATAAGAAGGAGAGTTTTTCCACCCTCGATACGCGATGTCTCTAGTCTGAATGGGTAGAGAGCAGGCGCGACCGAACCATGGATTTTGAGGAGAAAAAGATTTAGTTGAAGAAGGAATGAATCTGCTCATCCCATCAACGATTACAGCCCCCCACCTTATCAGCGGAGACTGACGCGTCTTCAGAGACAAAGCAGTCCATCCAAGAATAGTTAGCATAGAAGCAACGCAAAGCATCCCAGTCAGCCCGAACAAGTGCCAGAAGATACGCTTAGGCGAGTGTGGAGCAGTTAGAGAGAAAACTTGAAATTTAAGAGTAATGAGATTGTGGTCAGATTTACCAATAGGTGCGAAGACAGCATATTTATAGAGAGAAGGACTAGTAGTGAAACATATGTCAAGAGTGTTTAAGAATTGGTTAGGACGATCCGGAATGTGTGTTGGTT
>SEYY01009901.1:0-14140 GCA_009176605.1 Armadillidium nasatum
GCGTACAGGAACGGAATTTTCTGCACTTTCTGTTACACTTTCAATAGCAATAACATTTCGCATAAACTGGACTGTGATCATTATGGTTGTCGGCAATGTCTAAATGATAAATGCCGAGGATCTGCAGGTCATAATGGACATTTCATTGAATGTAAAGACTTGTAACCGTGAATTTTATAACAAAATCTGTTTTGACAATCACACTGCTAACAAAACATGTAAGAAAATTAAAAATTGCCATCTTGTCTAACACAAATAAAGATGAACCGTTCTTGAACAGTCTTTAAACATGATTGTACAAAATCTTATTGCAAAACATGTAGTAATGAAAAATATGAGCCTAAAGAAGATGAATATCATATTTGTTATATGAAGAAAAAGAGAAGAAAAAGAATAAGAAAAAAGATAATGTTCCAGACACATTCACATGCTATTACGATATAGAGACATTCCAGCAAGATAAAGGCACAAATAATAAAGGTCGCAAAATAATTGAAATGATTCCTTACTTATTGGTATGTCAGATGATATGTAATTTGTGCACGGATAAGGAAGGAGAAAATGTATGTAATCATTGCTGGTCCTAGAACAAGAGTATTTGATCTAGAAAATGGTAAAGGACCTACCGATAAGTTTATAGATTTTTTAATGAACTTTTCCAAGAATAGATCTAAATCAAAAGTAGTTGTGACTGCTCATAATGGAGGAAAATTTGATCACCAGTATGTCTATGCCTCTCTATTAACTCACCCTAATACAAATGCTATCAGTAGTGATCCAATAAAGAGAGGGAACAAGATCATTTCTATGGGATCTAATGGTAATATCGTTTACAGAGATACGTTATTGTTCACCCCTTGTGCTCTGAAGAACATGCCTAAATGTATGGGTATCACTGATCAAGGTGTTTCTAAAGGATTCTTCCCCTATACATTTTTAAATGAAGATCAATTGAATTATAAGGGCCCGATTCCTCATAAAGGTTTCTTTGAAACTAAAAAAATGTCTGCTGATGAAAAACAAGAATTTGAAGAATATTACACAAGCTTTCAAGACAAAGAATATAATATTTTTGAAGAATGCAAGAAGTACTGTATCACAGACGTAAATGTATTAAGACGATGCTTTGAAAAATTTAGAGCAAATTTTATTAAAGCCTTTCGATATAGATTGCTTAGCTGACTGCTCAACAATTGCGTCTCTATGCTTCACCATCTACAAGAATGTATTTATGCCTGAAAAGAAAATCACCATTCTAAGTAGAGAGAACAGTAAACCTTTTACTTATGAAGCTATTAAATGGATAATGTATCAGGAAAAACTCAATAACATAAATATAAGGCATGCTCGTAATGGTGGAGAGAAAGGTTTTAAAATTAAAAATAGTTGGTTATATCCTGATGGTTTCGGTTATGTTCAATGGTGTGAAAACAGCCTTTTTGTATCATGGATGTGCATGGCATGGTCATAGAGGTTGTGATAACGGTAAAGGTACGCTTCATAAAATTTCAGCTGAAGATAGATATAATATCACAATGAAAAAAGAGCAATTATATAAAGAAGCTGGTTTCAATGTTGTAAGAATATGGGAGTGCGAATGGAAGATTCAGAAAACTTTAACCATTCAGGATCCTGATCATATCGACAAAGACATAACTATTGGTGCATATGCTAATCGTATCAGCAACGATACAGTTAATAATAGACTCGTAATAGATGACTCTTTATTCGGTGGTCGAACTGAAACCATTTGTTTATTACTATCCGCCTACTGAAGGCAAAAAGATCATGTATCAGGACTATACGTCGCTCTACCCGTTCGTCCAGAAACGAATGAAGTATCCCTGCGGGCCCCCTGAGAAACTTGTAGGGAATAAAGTACCCGACATTGAGACATTCAGAAATGGTCTCAACAATGAATATTTCGGTGTTTCATTTATTAAGATTCTTCCTCCTCAGGATTTAGACATCCCCGTTCTACCTGTGAGAATTGAGAAAAAATTAATATTTCCCTCTTTGCTTTACATGTGCAAAAGAAAACTGTCAGAAATGCACTCATAATGAAAATGAAAGATCTATCGAAGGTGTATTCGCTACACCTGAAATACAACTAGCTCTTAATATGGGTTATAAACTTCTTAAGATTTTCGAAGTTTGGTCGTTTAAAGAAATGGAGTACCTCTTTGAAGATTACGTCAATTATTTCCTGAAAATTAAGACGGAGGCTTCAGGACTTCCTAACGGTATTCATGAAGAAGATCCTGACTTTGAGAAAAAATTAAAAGAATTCGTACGTCTTTTCAAAGAAAAATGTGTCGAAATTGACATAAACAATATCTAAGAAGAACCCCGGTATGCGTTTCATAGCGAAACTGTGCCTCAATTCATTATGGGGTAAATTCGCACAAAATACACCTGTTCGTGAGGATAAAATATGCACTAGCGATAAGGAAGTGTGGGAATTAATCAATCAATGCGACATTGACGTTCTCCAAGTGATACCTATTGGATCAAAATATGTTGTAACTACATCGAAAAACAATTTGTCTGAACGTTCGTCAACGGCTACAAACATTCCTATAGCGTCGTTCACCACTGCTTACGCCCGCATTAAATTATACGAGCTCTTAAATAAAGTCAAACATAGGGCATTGTATTGCGATACAGATTCGTGTATTTTTGTTGCAGGCGAAAATGATGAAGTTCCCGAAACAGGAAACTTCTTAGGTGAACTGACAGACGAGATATCAGATTACGGGAAGGGGTCATATGGAGAATCTTTTGTATGCACAGGCCCAAAATCATATGCTGTTAAAATACGAACGAAAGATGGTAACCTTAAACATATTGTTAAGGCAAAAGGTCTTACCATCAATGAAGAGACAAGAGATATCATTAATTATGAAAAATTACTGGAGTTAGCTCTTGAAAAGTGCTCGGAGAAAGATACCAGTCATTACGAATCATTATACGATGATATCAAAGACTCTGATGTCACTGTGAAAGCTATGAATAAAATACAAAAAGAATATGCTGTTGATGACGATGATATTGAATTACGTCGCAAGAATGACTCAAGAATAAACGAATCTTCAATTCCTAGCACTAATTTAAACAGAAGTAGCCGAGAAAGAACAAGCTACAATGTACCACATAAAGTTTTCCAGCCAGGAAAATTAGGTGGAGTCAGTCTTGTGACAGGGACAAAAGTGAATGAAATTTACCGCCAACAAAAGAATTTCAGTGAAAAACTCCTGTCGAACAGTCCCTTATGGTTTTAAGGGACATATATTGCCTTTGTAAATATATATATATATATATATATATATATATATATATATATATATATATATATATATATATATATATATATATATATATATATATATATATATATATATATATATATGTTTTTTATTTTAAGTAAAAATAAAATTGAAAATAAAAATATTGTTTTATTACCCTTTTATTATTGTCTTCATTTATGTATATGTGTGTGTGTGTGCATGAGTGCGCGTTTGTTTGTTTGTATGTATATATATATATATATATATATATATATATATATATATATATATATATATATATATATATATATATATATATATATATATATATATATATATATATATATATATATGTTGGATGAGTTCTTATGTTTTACATGTTTAGTATTTCACAACGTAAAGATACAAACATTAAGTTCTTAAAATATTAATTGAAAATACAAAAATTATGAGTTGAAAACTAAAAATTAAGAAATTGATAAATATAAATTGTTAAAAAAAAAAAAAAAAAAAAAAAAAAAAAAAAAAAAAAAATGACAATTATTTTTAAAAATTAAAAAAACAAAATGGAATGAAAAATATTTTAAGAAAAAAAAAAATGCTTATTATATTATTACATTACTTTATTATTAATTAAAATGATGTTAAGGAAGTATGAAACAATAAATAATATCAGCAAAATATTTTGAACATATATATATATATATATATATATATATATATATATATATATATATATATATATATATATATATATATATATTATATATATATATATATATATACATATATATATATATATATATATATATATATATATATATATATATATTATATATATATATATATATATATATATATATATATATATATATATATAAATATTCATCAGGGTTAAAATATTATTATAACATTTCATCTGGAATATGTTACTTGAGACGTAAGATAAAATATTAAATCTGTGTCTGTCAACTTTAATATGATTTGCATATGAAAAATTATATATCAACAAAGATATTTATAGTAAATTAGCAAAAAATTATAGTTAGGGCAAAATCTCGAAACATCTTCTATATATGCATGTCTTAACATTTATTGTGCTTCCCGGCATTCAAAATCGGGAGGGGCTGCAACATCTCGTGGTTTCGCTCTCGTCAAGGAAAACCCACAAAAGAAAGAACAAGGAGAGGTCTCTGACCTCTAAAAACACCAAAGGAAACCTCCGGTTTTCCTAATCCATCCAGGAAGGAACCTAGGGGGACTCCGTTCCCCCTTCAAAACAAGGAAGCTCCGACTTCCATCCATCCAGGAAAGAACAGAGGGGGCTCCGCTCCCTTCCAAAACACGGAAGCTCCGTCTTCCATCCATCCAGGAAAGAACAGAGGGGGCTCCGCTCCCCTCCAGGAAGGACCAGGAGGGCTCCGACCCTCCTTCAACACCAAGGAAGCTCCGACTTCCTCTTTCAAATCATCTTATAAAATAATGTGAAGTTGTACAGGTTGCTAGATTTAGGTACTTTTCGACAGAATCTGGCATCTGCCGAAAGTGCGTAGTATACTACTATATATATATATATATATATATATATATATATATATATATATATATATATATATATATATATATATATATATATATATATATATATAGGAGAAGAGTTCCTACATATGGAGTTCGCCATCCAGCTATGGATGCCAAGCATCAATTCTCTTAACTATTCATTTCCTGTCTATTTCATTTATTTCCTGATCTTTCATACTCCATTTCCTGTAGAGATGTGAATCCTTTGAATATTTAAAGAACCGGTGTTAAAATTATATATATATATATATATATATATATATATATATATATATATATATATATATATATATTATATATATATATATATATATATATATATATATATATATATATATATATATATATATATATGGCCACACTTGATATTTGCCTGAGATCACATGACACATGCAAATTTTTCTTAATGAATTAATACCTATCCTATGTTTTCCAGAGTTCGTATCAATAATTACAAAATATATAAATAAGTTTATGTTCAATTGCTTGCCTTAAGAGACTTTGATATTTAGGAAAAAAAGAAAATACTGAGTCCTCATGTCGAGACCAAAGAGTGAATGCATTCAAATAGCATAACTGAGGAATTTGCTCGCGTGACAAAAAAAAAAAGATTCCCAGAAGTGGAAGCCGCCCTATCAGCAACCCCTAGGCAACAGCACTGATAGTGACAATGGTGGCTTTTCAGCAAATAAACCTACTGAAGGTGAAGAGGATTTGGATATGTTAGACTTTCATAAGTTCATGGCCGAAATTGCATTGACATCTCATTCACCTTCAAAGGAATCACACCAAGGAATCTCATCGAAAAAACTGAAGAGACAGTCATCAAGGAGCAAAGATAATTCAGAATTGCAATCTGAGAAAACATGGAGATGCTGCCTACAGAAGAGAATCCTTTCATGTGGTGGCATGAAAATACGCCAAGGTTTCCAATATTATCAGTGCTTGCAGGCAAATATTTATCAGCCCCTCTCTCATCATTAGAGAGCGAGCGTATTTTTAGTGTAGGTGGAAATGTAAACACCCCAAAAAGGAACAGGCTCTCTCCAGATAAGATATGAGTGAAACTTTAATATTTTTACATAATAATTGAGGGTATTTGAATGCATTTTATTTTTTTAAATATATTATGTCATGTTTGAATAATAGCGTTTTTTATATTTTGTCTTTCCTGCTGATAAATTGAGGTCTCTTCTTTCATTATATTTATTCTTTATATTGTATCTAGTTAAAGAATCTTGTAAATTGTAATCATGTTAAAACATAAAAGCGAGTACATAAACTTTGTTAATACTTTCTGCAAAATGGAAATGGAATATTTTTTGAATAAACACAAACATGAAAAAGTTATTAGTATTATATTTGCATTTATTATTCATAAAAGATAATATTTTAATTTATAAAATATACTTGGGCACAACCAAATATGAAATACAAGACTAAGTATTGGTTGTACGGGGAATGCAATCCTCAGTTGCCTAGCAGTACACAAATGTTCTATCTTATTACTGTGTATTTCTTATAATAATTAAAGTATTGGTATCGACACCTAAAAATAGAGTATCGGTATCGGCCTCTTTACTGGTATCGGTACATCTCTAATATATATATATATATATATATATATATATATATATATATATATATATATATATATATATATATATATATATATATATATATATATATATATATATATATATATATATATATATATATATATATATATATATATATATATATATATATATATATATCTTAAAATTCAGAATTGGCATCGGTATATTTTTAGGTATCGGCATTGGTCAAGTTGAAAGCCTTGGTTTCTGAATCAGTAAAAATTTTGGTCTTGCTCTATTCCCAATATATATATATATATATATATATATATATATATATATATATATATATATATATATATATATATATATATATATATATATATATATATATATATATATATATATATATATATCACCTTCAATTATTCAGAACTAAAGATATAGAGTTTTTACCACCACCTACTAAAATTTTTAAACCCTAACACTAACAGTGATATTCAGATGGCTTTGATTTCATTCACCCATTTCACTCGGATGACAGAAAATTGACTTTATGACAATGGACAGATGGTTAATCGAAAATGGTTTCAACTTTAATATATAAAATTTAATTTTGTGTAATTCTTAAAAAAAAAATAAAATAAAATAAAATATTCTTGTTTCAATTCAGTACGATATCTTAATATAGGACTCCATCGATTATATATAATTTAAATATTTTCTTTTAAAGCCTAGTACTGATCATATTATTTTAGCATAAAAAATAACTAAACTCCTAACAAACAAACCAACAAGAAACTGACTTGCCTTTTCTTTGAGGGTGAGATGGTCAATATATATAAAATTGATTCTGACAGCAATGTATTATGATTCGTTCTTTTATTATACATATAATTTGAAGAGCAATTTATTAGACAACACACTCAATTCGAATATGAAATACCTTGTAATGTTAAAGAGCAAGGTCAAATGGAAAATTAATAAACTGGTTAACAATAATAAGTCTGCTAAATATATAGTTCCAACCATTCATGCAACGAACTTACCTTGCATGTTGCATAGATACCTTCGATTTCTTTTTGCAAATTACTGTACTTAAAAGTATTAGAATCTTTGAATATGACAATTTATTTCAACATGTTAAAAAGTTCTACAAGGTACCTAATCTAGTAAATGGAAGAAGCGTTATGCTTATGGTTCAAGAATAGTAAATGTTCAGAGATTAATTAGGCATGAAATATGAATGTTTACAAAAGTATTTTGGTTGTGTCTTATTATTAACCTAAAAAAGTGCATGAAATCCTAGTTTCTTTGTATGTTCAAAATGTTCAGTTGAAAAACCGGACCTCTTGGAAATTTTAGTATGAGAAATATAACTATAATAACTCTGAGAACACTCGTTAAAATCACAATTCTCATTTATTCACTGATTCATCATACGTATATTAGTGGAAGACCTGCAGTGAATCAACTGATAAGAACAATAAAGATTTTTACATAATTTATATTTCTTTGTGATAAATTTATGGACCTTTTACTAGTTGAAAAACATTTTTAAAAAAATAAGTTTCAGTATTACCTGATATTTTAATAATTCTAACTGCCTTTTTAAACTCATTGTTTTTCAATAAAAAGAAAATTATCTTATTTTCCAATGTAAATTAAATTTTATCACTCATCTTTTTATTTATTTATTTTTGGTGGTGGGGGAGGGCACTTCTTATATGTGAAATGCTGAAGCTCGTACGCCATTTAATAAATAATTTATTATTTTTACACGAAAAAAATCTACAATAAAAAATAATTTTTAATGATTATTTAACTGCCTCTCATTATTTATTTATTTTCTATAATAATAATAATAATTTTTTCAGAATCAGAAAAATACTTTTTCCCAATTTCAGAATAGCAGGAAATTCTCTGCAGTTTTTTCAAATTCTATTTGTGAAGGGAAAAAAATAAAAAATAAAAAATAAAATATATATATATATATATTATATATATATATATATATATAATATATATATATATATATATTATATATATATATATATATATATATATATAATATATATATATATATATATATATATATATATATATATATATATATATATATATATATATATATATATATATATATATATATTTCTCTGTGAGATCAACCAGTGCAGTACACCTCATCTCTCAGAAATTGTTAATTTTTTGTATACAGGGTTGTTTTGATCCCTGAATTCATTTCTGAAAGTTATAGGTCAATCTGACCAATAGGTCAAACGTTTTGACCTCGGTGATTTTGAGGTCATCGGCGAAGGTCACCTGCTTTCGATGTCTATAACTTAAGTAATACTAGTCCTAAATTTATAATTTTTACATCTTTAGAATCGGAAAGGATCAAAGAAGGTGAATATACAAGTTTTATATCCAAAAAAAAAAAAAATTTTTTTTTAAATCTTGACCTACATTTGAGGTTACGATTTGACCTCTTTCTCATTCGCTGAGAGAAAAGCTATAGATGCAAAAAATGAAGACACATTTATTTGCTATAAGAATCGACAATAAAAACTTTGTGTATGCTTATACTTTATCCTAATTTAGGTTTTAGGTAAACATTTATACAAATCAAATTTTATTATTTGTCTTAAAGTTAATATAATTTGCTTTTATTAATTGACACAAATTTTTTTTTTTCACAAATTTTCAAGCATATATATATATATATATATATATATATATATATATATATATAATATATATATATATATATATATATATATATATATATATATATATATATATATATATATATATATATATATATATATATATTATATATATTATTAAACAAATTTTTGCAAAATACAAAAAAAAAAAATGGTTCCCCATAGTACATATTGTGCCGACCCACTGAGAAAATATGAGGAAAATAAATAAATATATTAGAAAATTGTCTGGTGATGTTTTTGTAAAAAATGATGATGAAATTATTAAAGTGAATAAAGGTTCTTACTTATGCCTTAATTGTGTGAAAAAAAAAACAGAATCTTGGTGCATTACCCAAGGAAATAGAAGGTCAAGAACATGTTGGTTCTGAATTAAACATTAATTTAAGTGAAGATAGTTCTTTTGAAAAGGGGAGCTCTAGTACCAGCTTTGAAGATGAGAAAAAAGCAGATATAAATATTCAGAAACTTCTACCCTTATTGGCTCAAACACCAATAAAGTGTATATATATATATATATATATATATATATATATATATATATATATATATATATATATATATATATATATATATATATATATATATATATATATATATATATATATATATATATATATCGAGAGAGTAATAATTGCAGTATAGACAGTAGTTTCTAAAGTTCAAATTAAAACTGTATCGGCCAAATAATATTTCTTTATATGTAAATTCAATTGCATATCATAGTTAAATTTGTAAACTGAACATCATCAATTGATTTTGAAGAATATGATGCGTCTTTAAATTTGGTCACATTTTAATTTAAAAAATTTTATTAATTTACAAAACTTAAAAACAAAAGTTCTATAATTTTTTCCTGAAAAATTTTATTAACTAGACATTTCTGCATTTCTTCCAGAAGGTCTGAAATCTAGCCAAAAGAAACTGAAGGTTGAACAAAAACTAAAAATAGGCAATCAACAACTGAAAAAGAATTTGGAAGCAAGTTATGGAGTAAAGATAAAAGAAACTTCATCTTCAAAAAAAATGTTCATAAAGTCATGCTTGAAAAAATAATGCAAGAATTAAAAGTTTCTTTCAATGAATGTGACAACTACAAATGCAAGATACAAATTCTAACCCTATCACCATATACCATATATCACCATATACAGCTAAATGTTTTGAAACCAGTATTTATGTGGCGAAAAGAAGTCGAAGCATTAAAAGAGAATATGGGATCATACCAGAAGTTCCTTCAATGAGTAAAGGTAAGGTGATCTCTAATAAAGATAAATTATTGGTTAAAGAATTTTATGAAATCAGATGAGGTAAGCCGAATGTGCCCTTGGCAAAAAGATTGTTTAACAGTTAGAAATTCAGAAGTGAAATCATGTAAAGTTCAAAAGAGGTTGATTCTTTAAAATTTGAAAGAACTTACGAGTTATACAAGAATAATGGCACAAATCATAAAGTAGGATTTTCAACGTTTGCAAAGTTACGACCATCATATTGCGTGCTTGCTAGTGCTGGTGTCACTCACTGTGTCTGTGTTTGCACATATCATCAGAACCCAAAGTTACAACTGGCTGCATTGGGAGAAAAAGGGCTTACATATAAGGATCTTATGGACTACAGTGTCTGTAATTCAGAAAGAGAAGAGTGCATGATGATGACTTGTAAAGATTGTCCCAGAGAAGAAGGTGTGCAGGCATTTCTTGAATTACTTGATAATGTACAATCAGCTTCAGAAGAAATCTCGTACAAACAGTGGGTGACTACTGATCGATGCACCATGATTACTGAAGTGAAAATACTTCATGAATTCCTTACATCGCTCAGTAGGAAAATTGCAAATTTGGCTCGACATCACTTTGTAGCTCAGAAGCAAGCTCATTATTTTAAGGACTTAAAAGAAAATTTGCCATTCCACAGTGGAGACTTTTCAGAAAACTATTTATTCATTCCTAGTTTCCTAGCTCAGGGTTTCCATTACGAAAATTCCCAATGTACAGTACATCCTTTCATTGTTTATTTCAAATCAAATGGTTCACATAAGCTCTGTCAAAAGAGCTTCTGTTTCTTTTCTGATTCAACAAAGCACAATACAGTTATGGTTCACACATTCATTTCAAAGCTTAAGCCGTCATCTTTGAGTCAAAATTTCCGCTTATCTTCAAGTCCCGCGCAAACTTAGCCGAAAAACACCGTTCTTTGAGGCAATTTCACGGGCGCTAAATGGCTTTTGGCGCGAAAAGTAATAATAATAATCTTCAAGCTAAGCCGAATCTTTAAGATTGGTGAAGACATGGCTAAGAACATCTAAGCAAATCACGTGACTTTTGTAAACAAAATTCACTTGCCATGTTGTATAATTTTTATTGAAGGTTATTTTTATTGTGATATTATAACATTAGCATCTTTTCTTTTGTAAAAATTGGAAACATTTTCAGTTCGTGATTTTTATATAAACTAAAACAACAAATGATCATCATACTCCAGTATCTTCAAAATCAATTTTATTATGAAAAAGTAGTAAATCCATATATGAGCTATCAAAGGCAGGGTAATTTTATACTTTAACTGTGACACTTTTATATATATATATATATATATATATATATATATATATATATATATATATATATATATATATATATATATATATATATATATATATATATATATATATATATATATATATTTGATATAAAACAGATCAATGTAAAATTTAAAGGTATAGTGAAAGAGAAAAATTATATGGACATCAAGTTACTGCAGTATATCTTTAAACTGTACAGGCTTAACACCTTTAATTGAGTGTTTTTAATGTATTTTCCCAGTGTTCCATCAGAAATTTTAAATATCTTTGGGGTAAGAAGATTTAGCCATATAGTTAGTCCCATCTTTCTATATTTTCCTTACAAAAAAAATAGATAAAAAATGAAAGAAAGAAAACAGATTGACACTAAACAATTTATAGTACTGATATAATTATGATTGTATATTGAATTGAACCTAATATTTAAATTATAATATATATATATATATATATATATATATATATATATATATATATATATATATATATATATATATATATATATATATATATATATATATATATATATATATATATAGGCTTAGGTGGAGATTGTTTCTGAGTTTCGATATTTTTTATATCGATATTTTTTTATGTCGATATTTTAATTTAATCGATACAATATCCCTAAAAGAACTGTACTTTGCGTTTTATTTACATTGTGGTCGGATGTGGTTCTTGTGTAGGTTAGGCCTCTTTTACGGCAACTTCTTGTGTAGGTTAGGCCTCTTTTACGGCAACTTCGGTAGTTCAGGTTATGATAAGTCGAATTAGGTTCTGCTAGAAAAGTAAGTAATAATAATTGTGTGTATGTGTAGTAATAGTACCTCTGCCAACTCTCTTGTTTACGATAGGCTTCTCCGATATTTTCGATTTTCGATATTTTTTAACAATCGAAACTCAGAAACAATCTCCACCTTTACCATATATATATATATATATATATATATATATATATATATATATATATATATATATATATATATATATATATATATATATATATATATATATATATATATATATATATATATATATATATATATATATATATATCACTGTATTATTAGCAATGTAAATAGTTAAATTCAAATTTAATTTTTTACCCACCAATGTTCCTAAATGAACTACAGCTTCCACTAAATTATCCTGATTAACCATGTAGCTTTAAATGTCTTTGAAAGAATGCTGTAAATGATTCATGAATTGTAAATTTAACTTTACAGGTGTTTAAATTCATTATTTGAAAATTATATTGAACTGGAAACTTTTTGTTCTATGTTTTTCCATCATATTCTGATACCTTATTTTGCTAATTTTTTTTATTATTTATTTATTTTTTTAAAGCAGAATATTATTTTATAATAATTCCTTTCTGAATTTCAGAAATTTTTGATATATTTTTATTGTTTGTAATTAAGTACAGAGTGGAAAAAGAAAATGAAGCTGTTGTTGGAGTCAACAGCATTTGATGCACTTAACAAGTCTTGAAGTTTTGATACTGTTGATAGGAAGGTAAATTAAATTTTAATATTTGTAATAAGCATTATTATTATTATTATTATTATTATTATTATTATTATTATTATTATATACATATTAATATTAAACTTGCATTTTTTAAAACTTTTTTCTATCTCTCTCTACCTGTGCAGTGATAAAAATCATAATAAAAAATATATATGCCTATAATAATAGTTTTAAGCTATGAAAACAGAACACTTACGGAAAGACAAAGAAGGCTATCCTCCTCTGGGGTCGAACTACCACATGCTGTGACTGAGGACCATAAAAACTGGACACTTTACCATTGAGGAGAGCTCAACGGTAAAGTGTCAAGCTTTTGTTCTGAGTCGCAACATGCAGTGATTCAACCTCAGAGGAGGAAAGCCTTCTTCGTCCTTAAGTGTTCTGTGTTTTCCTACTTATTTATCGTGGTTATTGCAAAATATATATATATATATATATATATATATATATATATATATATATATATATATATATATATATATATATATATATATATATATATATATATATATATATATATATATATATATATATATATGTGGGCATTTTATCATAGACGTTAGGTTTGTTAAGAGTGTGAAGCTTGATGAACTGTAAGCAAGACCAAAGGCATGGCAGTTCGGGAAAGCTTTATCAATACAATAATATTTTTATTATCTTCATCTTTCTTTCTTCGTTTATATTTTTATCTTCTAGAAATCAATTTCTAGTTTGTTTGTTTTTTCATATTTGATCTAGCTGCTTACATTCATTTAAATACCTCATACAGTCTTATATATTTTCTCTATATAGTAGATGATCTAATCTCAATACTGAACTAAATTTAAACATATAAATTTTTGCTCTTTTTTTTATTTAAAATATTTTATTTCAGAC
>SEYY01009902.1:0-10000 GCA_009176605.1 Armadillidium nasatum
ACCGATTCACTGCATAATTCACCGAGAACATCTTGTTACAAAATATTTAAAATATCCTGATGTTATGAAAACAGTGTTACACATTGTAAATTACATTCGCACCAATGCAAAAAATCATCGACAATTCAAAAATTTCCTTAAAGAATTAAAGGACGAAGAACTTCCAAATGACATTAATTTCTTTTGCATTGTTAGATGGTTATCTAGCTACAACGTATTAAATCGTTTTGTAGATTTGTTTGATCCGATAACTGCATTTCTAAAAGAAAAGAAAATAACCTATTCAGAATTAGACGATGACGAGTGGTTACAAAGACTTAATGTTTTTGACTAATGTCATGGAACATTTGCAAACACAGAATTTACAATTGCAGGGGAAAGATAAAATAATATCTGACCTCTCACAGTGCATACTTAGTTTTCAAACTAAATTACAACTTTTTCAAAAGGAAATTAAAAATAAAACATTTTGTCATTTTCCTCGAATTAAAAAAATGTGTTTCAATATTAAACAAGGAAAACTCAACGAGTATATGAAAAAGCTAGAAGGAATATTGACGGAATTCCAAAATAGATTTCAAGACTTGAAATATTTTAAATCATCTCTTGATTTTTTTCTGAATCCATTTGAAATTAACATAATTGAAGGTGAGTTTTCCATTTCCAATATAATTATGACCCAAAAAGCATCTGGAAAATTAGAATTAATAGAGATGCAAGAAGATCAAGCTCTACAATTAAAATATAAGTCGACGTCGATTACTGAATTTTGGAAATTTGTTACAGAATCGAAGTATTCTGAAAGGCTGCTTGTCGAATTATTTCAATATTCGGAACAACGTACTTATGTGAATAATTTTATTCCACTTTAAAATTCGTGAAATCCAAACACCGATCAGTATTAACTAACCAGCATCTCAAAGAATTACTGAGAAGTGCAGTCACCAATTATTCACCAAATTTTAAAGAATTATCAAGAGAAGTAAATAAATGTGTTTAATTTTTAATATTTAAATTCAATACACATATTTTGTACTTTTATTTATATGTTTTCAATAAATATAATTTCTGTAAAAAAAACTTTTTTAATACCTTAAAAAAAAAAAATTTCAAATTTTGAAAAATGGCTCGGACTATCAAGGAGCTTGGCCACCCTTATATATATATATATATATATATATATATATATATATATATATATATATATATATAATATATATATTATATATATATATATATATATATATATATATATATATATATATATATATATATATATACTCTCCCAGGAAGGGTTTTCACCCTGTCAGTGGAGACAGTATCTCACACCATCTGCTCTTAAAAGTTCTCCCATGTTTTTCGTTTGTTGGTCTCAATGCCGGTCCAAGAGTCTTATCCAAACTCAGATAGGGTTTTCACCCTTTCAGTAGGACCAGCCTTTTATTTTTTTTTTTTTTTGTAGAATGTCCTTAACTAATAAACCATAGGACTTATTTTTGAAAAAATCAATCGTATTTCATCTTTATATTAAAAATCACCTTTCTTTATGCATCCCTTAAAACCCTTACGAGCAGGGTATTTTTCAATGATCAGAAGGGTCCCGATATTTGGTCAGAAAAATGTGGTCACCTTACTCTAAACACTCTCTCCAGAAAATTGTGTGGCTAGTCCTGTCGTCCTTGCATTTAGTTCTCTTCACATGATCCGATCATGTTGTCGATTTTCAAATTCATGTTTTTAAATTTAATTTCTTAATTTCTTTTTATTTTTTTTTTTTAATAAGCCGAAATAAAAAAAAAAAAAAAATATATATATATATATATATATATATATATATATATATATATATATATATATATATATATATATATATATATATATATATATATATATATATATATATATTATATATATATATATATATGGCATACGCATTCGCGTCTTCATCAAAATTGACATCCGCACTTTCAAAATTCAACATCCGCATTCGCATCCGAACTTTCGAAAATACAACATCCGCATTTTCGAAAATTCAACATCAGCACCCGCACCTGACGAAAATTCTATATCCGCATTCGCAAATAAGAAATAATGACATTCCGATCCATCACTAAGTGTATATATATATATATATATATATATATATATATATATATATATATATATATATATATATATATATATATATATATATATATATATATATATATATATATATATATTATTATTATATATATATCTAAAATTTATATTTATATTATTTTTAACGTAAACAAGAATTTTTCAGGCAAAGGAGCTGTCACCTCCCAGTAAAATTCTCTATGTACGTTAATAATGCTTGACGCTAACGTATACTTTGCATATTTCACATGCTGATATTATTATATATTATATATATATATATAATATATATATATATATATATATATATATATATATATATATATATATATATATATATATATATATATATATATATATATATATATATATATATATATATATATATATATATATATATATATATATATATATATATATATATATATATAATATATATAATGCGGCTCCGTAGCTCAGTTGATCGAGCACTCGTGATAGCAACCGAGAGGTTCAGGGTTCGAGGCCTGGCCGGAGAGGGAAATGTGAGCGATTTCTCCTTGCGCATAGCTCCGAATGACTCAGTCGTTAACGAGTACATCAGTGGAGTGCTCTTGCCACTGATGGAAATAATCTCCGGCATCCGCGATAGGCCTGGCCCAGCCAGCGGTATCCGCCGTGGGCCCTTGAAATCCAGGGATCTTCCTGATCCCACTGACAGGACTTAGTCCTACCTGGGGGAAGGTGATTATTATATATATAATACATGAGGGCGGGCTGAAAAATAACGCCTTGTTAAGCAATAGAAACGGTATAAACATGTTCAGACAAAGAGTTCGAAAGACGAACGGTATAGCTATTTGGTTTCATTGTTGCGCAGAGATGGAAAAATGGAAGCTAATAGTGATACTTTGTTGAAGCAACGTGCTGCGATTGAATTTTTGCATGCTGAATGTGTACAGAATGCGGCTGAAATTCATCGTCGTTTGTTTAAAGTATATGGAACGGACGCTATGGATGGTCCGTAAAGATACTTTCCAATAAAGGTAAAATGTCGATTCATGATTCTCGAGAAGTGGTCGCCCCATTTCAGTGACTACTGACCAACATCATGCTCCCGTTATTATTATTCGGGGAAATCGACGAATTAAACTGGCCATAATTGCTTCCATGCTTGCAATTTCGAAAGTATCGAAAATTTGAGCACGTTGGGTGCCAAGGCAGCTGACAGAAGACATTGAGGAAACAACGGGTCGATATAATGAAATTCGTTATCGTCGGTCAATTTCTTCAAAACATTGTAATGGGAGATGAAACGTGGGTCCACAACCACGACTCAAAAGGAAAACGAGCCTCTGGAATTCAAACACTCAAGCTCACCAGGTGTAGAATAGTCTAAGACTCAACCCTCGAATGGTAAACTCATGCTGACAGCATTCTGTGATGTGGAGGGCCTAGTCTATTCGGAATATCTGTAAGTGCAAGACTAAATTCCGATCGTTACTGGGAAATTCTCCATTAATTGAAGTCGCATCCGTCGAGTAAGACCAAACCGTACCCTTTTAATCCTGCATTATGACAATGCTCGATCACATTGCAGTGCCCAGACGCTTCAACTTAAAGAGGTCATTGATCACCCATTCTACAGTACTGACCTGGCACTCCCCCAATGATTTTCAACTCTTTCCAAAGTTGAAGAAATCTACAGGAAGCGGGATTTGGTTCAGATGATGAGATGAAGAAAGCCGTTTCAGACTGGTTCCGGAAAAACAGATAAAGACTTTGGTTCAACGTTTGCAGAAATATATCGATGTTAGAAGAGATTATTTAGGAAAATAATATTACATGTTCAATGAATAAACCTTTAACCTTCTTTCAGCCGTTTCATTACTTTATCTGCAAATTTATGAGATTTCGTCAGAACAGGAATTACTTTTCAGCCCACCCTATAAACTATTAAAACGACAAAAATTAAGATTTTTAAAATTAAATTCTTAGGAAAAAAAAAAAAAAGAAAAACAAGAAACCTTAATGGTCCAGGTTGTTTTATTTAAAAATATATAACCCATCCCGCTTAATATTCAACAATTGTTTATGAAACCTAGCTAAAATGAACCCATAAAATTTAATACAGAAGTTAATTATTCGCTTAATATAAACGTAAAAATTTAACAACTTTCCATAATTAAGTAAATTTATAAGTCTTATGTTTTCTATTTTAGCTGATATTATATATATATATATATATATATATATATATATATATATATATATATATATATATATATATATATATATATATATATATATATATATATATATATATATATATATATATATATATATATATATATTAATATTAATTTTGAAAATTATTTTTATTAAAAAAAAAAAAAAAATAAAAAAAGAATTCAACTTTCATCATCATCAATTTTTGGAGCCAAATAATATCTTATATGCCCCATATCAGCAATTTTATATTCAACCACCAATGGTACGTCATGTGACATGGAAAGGGTTACCTGAAAAAGAAGCAAATTATATCAATTAATTACGATAACTCACAAAGCAATGTGAATAATAATAATAATAATAAATTTTTTGAGAATGTGTACTGGTGTCATAACTGTTTACTCGAAAGCATCAATACTGGGTAGAGTAGGCTCAGGGATAACACCTTAACGAAAACAGCTCAACTTGAAAAATTATATCTCAACAGTTGATTCACTTCTCGCAAAAAAAATAAAAAATAAAAAATAAAACACCATCCCTTCAAATAGATGGGGCTAACGGTTCTTGTGTGAGACGTCATGTAGAGTATGGGAAAACTGTATGGAGATTGTTTAGGCAGTACAAACTAATAGTATTTGATGGACAGAAAGAGGAACATGAAAATAGCAAAACTAACAAATCGCAGTCCTCCCTCAACATGAGATAGTCATGTGTCACACAGGTATGGACCGACCAGGGTTGGGGTCTCCCAAATTTGGCCAGAACTGGGGATGAGAACGGGGACAGGGCCGTCTAAAATTTGTAAAGAGGTCAAAAGCACTGAAATTTTAGGTTAAGAAAATTAGATATAATTTTAATTCAGATTAATTTAATTTTGTGGGAGTAGAATAGCCAACATTCACTTAAATTAATATGCATTTTTCAGGAAAAAATTATAGATTTTGTATAAAAGTTTGCAAAACTACAAAAATTTTGACAAAAATATTTTTCTGAAAAATAATAGTAATTCAACAGGTTTACTTAGGTCGTTAGTTTGAAAAAATGGAAGATATAAAATTATCACTGCCTACCCTCCCCCAAATTCTAAAACTTATGTAAATGTTCATGATGATTCTGATAATGAATTATATGAATGAATGGTTTATTTCCTCTTTTATGCGGCATTCATTTTGTCCCAACCAATAAGTAACGAAGAAATAATGGAATTAAAATCTTAATTTTCTTATATTTTGTATCATTTAATCCATTATTAATAAGTATAATCTGTAATTAACCCTGACAGGTAAACCAGTTTTCTCCGATTATTATACGGGGTCAGGGGCCCGGTCCGTCAATTCAAAGGAATGTTTAATTTGAAAATGAATTAAGATCACCCTCCTGTGGTGACTAAGGTGACAAATAAAAAGACCAAACTCTTAAAAAGGGGCTTAAAATTACCAGCTAAGCGTCACGAGTGTCCTCCCTCCAACAGTCTTGCCGGCAGGTACAAAATCCATGTTGTAGGATAGAATAATAATCAGTAACAGCAATGTGCTCTTTGTAAATCAAAAATAAGATAATTCTACAGACTGTCTTACAAGATAAAGCTTTATAAGTTACTGTTAGTTTTTAGTCAGCATGAAAATCAACATTAGAAGGGACCAAGTAAAAGCTTGCAACTTTCTTCTGTGTATGGAGCCGAAACAATTTTGACTGACTAATTTAGAAATCAGATGGTTTCTTGTTAATCTATTGCTAAGCGTGCTTTTGTAGTTGTAAAAAACTATATTTACGTGATTGGTATGCTGAGGGCCATAATTCTAGGAATCGCCAGAACTAGTGCCACTAACCTGTGAAAATTGGTAAGGGAGAAAGAAAGAAAAAGAAAATATGTAATAAAGTCCGGAAAAATGGTTCATGTTTCCACTATATTCTCCATTCTGTAGACTTCGGTGTAATGAACTTGCACAGAATCAATATGAAACATTAATGACCTTGGGTACTTGTGGGTAAGTTGCCAGACATTAATAAGGTTGACAATGATAAGGACACCTGTGAGGGTGGGTACAACTACAACTTGCAGAAATCTTGCTTGTGAAGAAAGGCTGATCGTAAAAGGAATATGCAGATATCAGGAATAGAAGTTACAAATGCAAATGATCAATAAGCAGGGTGTTGAACCACTACATTGAGAAAAGATGTCATAGCAGAGAGTATAGGGATATGAATATGGAGGTATAATAAGCACATGAGCCATTCTCGTAAGAAACAAATGAATTACACTTATCTCCAACTTGAGACTTACTTCAGTAATAATTGAAAACCCTTTGTTGATATAAAAAAAAAATCTTTATTTTGAACAAGATTGAAGCTTGTACACACATATAAAAATATTTTTAAAGATCACCATCATTCATGAGCAAAGCCCTTTTTAAGGAGGAGGTGGCAGCAATTTAAATACTGAAAGTAATGACCAATTATAAATATGAACCTAAAGCAAATTTATTTTCATTTTGATATTTATACCATTTAATAGCATAAAGTTAAATTAGAAAATTTTTAGTTTATTAAATATTTTTTAAAAAAATAAAAATTTCAGTCTATATAAAGTAAAGTAATTTTGAAGCTTAAAACAAGAAACTGAGGTCATCCTTACTGTTGCAGAAAGTGGAGTTGCTTTAGTAAACATGTTTAAATAACGGCAAGCAAAAGTCAGCTTCACTGGATCCTGTAAATCAATGACAACAGCTTCTTCTTCCTTGTCTGCATTTGAGGTCTGTGCAAGCTGTGGGAAATTGTATAATTTTTTCATTAAAATAATTATAGATTTAAATATGGTTTGAACAAATATGGATTCTTACAATTACAATATTTCACAAATGGCGAATATTATAATCAGTGATTCTTATTACATAATAAAGTTTATTTTAATACGAGTTGGAATTTAATTGTAGTGGTTAAGACTTGATAAATTGCTCTTAAAACTTCCCCTAAATGTTTTCAATTTAACTAAAACTTAATTAAAAGACCATTTTCAAAAATTAAAAAATAATAATAGTAAAGAACACCTTTATATGAAGCTGACAATGAGAATTACTGTCTTAGTAAAAACTATAAAGATACCCATCCCATCACAAATTTCTGATAGTGTCAAATATAATTTTCATAAAAATATATGTTAATAAGACAATATAAATGTTGAGGAGGATTACAAAATTTCTTGACTGACACACCTGTGGATATTTTCAAATACATAAAAAAAAAAAAAAAAAAAAAACAAAGTTGATGGAGCTCATTAAAAAATCTTTCACTCCAAATACATTACACAATATATTTAAGATTCATAATTTATTCTTTGACAAAAGAATAAATTATGAATGGAGAATGCTAATTGTTAATCTACATTTTATAGTTATTACATTTACCTTAACATTGGCTGTTCCAATATCACCTGCAGCAGAAAATTTCACTCCTTCTTTAGTACATGAAATAATTATGGATTCACCAAACTGACTCAAATCTCGACAGATTCTTGCAAATTCCCCAGAAGGCATATTAATAATACACGAATAAGTTGTTTCCTGAAAGAATTAAAATACAATAAATATTGACAATAGATTGTCGTGTTTAGTATATTTTAAAAATAAAAAAATGCATAATTTTAAAATACTACTACTAATAATAATAATTAACCTGCTGATATGATTATACTCTTGTAAAAATCTGACAAAAAGATACAAAATTGTAATAAAAACTGCAGCAAAGTATAATCGCATCATCAAGCAATAAATATTTTACAACTAAAAAAAAAATTTCCCTATTTCATTGCAAAGTAAAACGAAGTATTTACGAAACTCAACTGAAAATAATAAATTTTAAAAATGTATGTAAAAAATAAAGAACTCTTACAGGAATACCAAGATGTTCTTGATCAAGATTCATCAGTTTCATATTGTAATCTGAAACTTTTTCTTGATTTGGAGACTCAAATAGAAAGCTTACTGAGTCTGCATCATCTTGGGCCATAATAGTAATAATGTCATCATTGGATGCGCATTTTAAAATTTTTTAAACTGTAAAGAACAAGAAAAAAAGTCATATATATATTATAATATAATATATTATTATATATATAATATATATTATATATATATATATAATATATATATTATATATATATATATATATAATATATATATTATATAATAATATATATATATATTGTAGTACCTATCCTATTAGAAACAAGACTGAAGTAATGTCACAATGGCAGATGGCCAGGTCTCAAGATCCCTGACCTCAGCCATGTCATCAGTTTCCATGAACTGGATGAGAGTTGCCTTATAATAGGGTTTCTATGTTATCATGTGAGAAAGAGATAGCATCTGGGGCGTAAGAGGTTGTTGATCAGTTAAATTTGGGTTTGTGTACATGGGAGGGAAGTATGATGTATTGAGAAAAATCTCGCAAAATAGTTTAATGGAGTTGCAGAGCGAATGGGGGGGAAAAAAAAAAATTACAAATTTAACTACAAAATATAGAGTTCTGAGCAGAAGCTGGAAATGCAAAATTTTAAAATGGTGGAGCTCCCCTCCAAAAATAATAGTAATAATAAATTACCAGTTTCAGACTTTTTTAGTGCCTGTTCCTTCATACTGACTTCCAGAGGAAATATCGTGTAAATGTGTAAATGGTGATAGTGGTGAGAAGCAATATGTGTGTGTGTGTGTGTGTGTGTTGTGTGTGTATGTGACATGACTTTATGGTTTTATTATGAAAGTGTTAAGGTGGCAAAGCTGATGGGTTTAAAGACGTGGGCACAATAAAGGATGTACATTTGGGGACCATATGTGCTTTTTAAAAATGCAATGGGTGGCTTTAGATTTGGCTTCTAATGTAGAACTGAGTTTTCAGCATATTAAGATGGTTTTCAAAAGGAAGTATTTTAAATTTTGATTAGAAGCGATTGGTCGAAGAAGACAGTATAGCAGTGACAACCTGGAATTGCTTTTAAAGCTTTCTTTTATGGTAATAATAATAATATTACTGATGAGATAATTAAGAATAATTTGACAATGACAATGAAGATTTTAGCAAATTTGACAATTTGTAATTTTAATATACAGTATTGTAATATCTTCAGAACAACGATTTTGAAAATTTAAGATGTGGGAACATAGATAGACATGAAGAAGTCTAGTACTTTAAATTTAGAGTTCCTAAATTGTGATGCAGTAACAATCTTTTCTCCAGTTTGAGTTAATTCGGTTTCATCTTGGGAGTATATTGGTCCCTACTACTAAATAGCATTTCACTCTCAATAGAAGCAGGACAGGAATATTTATAAGCCAATATAAACAAATTATCAGCATTTATGATGACTAGTGAGAAAAAAATACTAATTTTGTAATGACAGGACAACCATTAATCCGATATATTATAAATAATATATAATATATTATATTATAATATTATAATATATATATAGATATATATTATATTATAACGAAAACCCCAGAGGCCACACAAAAACAATTACCACGCAAAACCCAAATCCTATCCAGATGGTCGGCCACCACCGAACCTTAAGCATACAAACATAGATCAATAACAAAGACTTTTCCCAAATATGTAAAAATGTAGCAAGAAATCACAACAGAAAATTCTTGAACCCTCTCTTACAACACAG
>SEYY01009902.1:15000-17500 GCA_009176605.1 Armadillidium nasatum
AAAAATTTACGAAATGAATGACAAAAATATAAAGTCCAAAAAAAAAAAAATACTACTGTAGTAAGTTTAAGTTTTTCCTTTCAAAATGACAACTGGAATTTAATATCAAGATTTTTCCTCCAGGAGATGTTTACAAACTATAATTTACATTTGGAAAATACATTAAAAAATCAGTAGTATGATAACAATTTGTTCATATTTGCAAATATTTAACAATAAATAAATAATTATGGTCAACTTATGTCACTGAAACCACCTATCCCTGAATACCTGAAGGATATTAATGGTCGTCAGGCAGCACCGGCCTATTCGAAATGGTTTCTAACTTCTGTTTTATCTTGTTTGAAAATTCAACTTCAAACATGTCACATGTTGCAATCAAATTCAAAAGTTTATTTATTTATTTATTTATTTATTTATTTATTTTTTACTATTATCAGATCTCTTTCAATTAATTGAAGCTTTTGATTGAAACAAAATTGCAAGAGCCTCGTTAGCATAAACACTCTTTATATACTTTCACTATTTTATCCATTAGTATATTCACTCTACTGTAAGTACTTTTATCTATTTTAAGTTTTCATTCATCCTGGAAAATAATTCTCCTACATAGGTTTTTAGATTTTTTTTATATTTATTTATTTATTTATATATTTTTATCAATGTAGCACCACAGCTTTAATAGAAAGCCTACATACACAAAAAAAGCTTCCTATCATAAGAAGAAAATGGAGTTCGTAATATTCGTAATAAACATGGCATTTGTGGAAAACGAAAGGAAAAAAAAAAGGGTAACTTTTATAAAAACTTGTATTCTCCCTATTTCATCTATTAGTCTATTGTATATACCTTCATCAATAACTTAATTTTATTCATAATGGAGAAATTACATTAAATTCTTCATCATAAGTTCATAAGGTTGTTTTTCACCAAAAGTATTTGGCCATTTTTTCAATGTGGCATCACTAACATGCTGCCACTTCGGGCGCTGCCATCTTCAAACTATTTCAACAGCTTCAGTGAAAACCAAGTGATTTTTTAAAGTATTTCAAAATGTATTTAGTTTTATATTTTCCCGTAAAAAGAGAGTTAAAGTCAATTTCGTAGAAGATTTGAGGTATTTTTCTTTTTCCTTAAACTTTTCTACCATAATCTTTCAAATAAATCTCTTACTTTACCACTACCATTCTTAAATATATATTTGTATATTAAGGAACTTCTAGAACCAACGTTCTTCGAAACCAGTCATGGTAAGTGTCCTAAATTATTTAATTGTAACGCTAATTTCTACCCTTCTCTTTCAGGTCAAGGTTTTTAAATTTAAACTGAACATAATTCAGCTGCAAATTTTTATACGTTATATATATATATATATATATATATATATATATATATATATATATATAATATATATATATATATATATATATATATATTATATATATAATATATATATATATATATTGAAAATTAAATCAAGTAGTGCAAACGCATAAGAGAGAGAGAGAGAGAGAGAGAGAGAGAGAGAGAGAGAGAGAGAGAGAGAGAGAGAGAGAGAGAGAGAGAGAGAGAGAGAGAGAGGATTAATATAATTAATTAATATAATTAATATAATTAGTCCAAACTCTCCTTTTTTGTGTGTGTGAGTTTTTGTTGCTTCACCGATCTATCCCAAACCTTCAGGAACATTGCAGAAAGATCATATATTAAAAATTACCCTTGTTTTTTGTATCCATACAAGAAAGGTAGGAGCAAACTATATGGAAATTTTTTTAAAATACTTTACATATTCTTTTCTCGAATATTTTTGCTCATAACATTTTTTCCATGGATACATATAAAAAAAAACTGTGCAATCTTTTTTAAGTTAAAATCTTTCTGCAGTGTTCCTGAAAGTTTTGAATTAGATCGATCAGGAAATAACAATAACAACAACTGAAAATAATCCTTAAAAAATAAAAATTAAAATAAAAGAAGAGCTCTTTCACTGACCATTTTAAATTTCTCTATATTAAAATATGTTACTTCTTCACACCATCTTCACTCATTTACCATTCCCAGACTTTCATTTACTCTGCTCAAAATATCACCTTGATTTTCTATTTCATAAATTATGAATAGGATTCCTTCAATCTGCAAATACTATCAAAAATTTTGTTCTACTTTATTTGCAATAAATACGGAAGATTATAACTTCAATCAAACAAATTATACTCTGCGAGATGTAAGAGTTGTGTTGGCAGTGTAAATGCTGAAAAAGAAACGTACTGTACATGTCTTCTTTGTACGCAAGGACGCAAATTACACACACATTATAATCTGCACAGTAAATATTTTAAACGAGAGCGAAATATGATTATAATTAATTAGACAATTTACAAATTTAACTTTATTGAGGCAATTAATATAATAATAATAATAATAATAATAATAATAATAATAATAATAATAATAATAATAATAATAATAATAATAATAATAATGTGAAAATAACAATTGG
>SEYY01009902.1:20000-31722 GCA_009176605.1 Armadillidium nasatum
ATATATATTTATATATATTGCCCTCATCTCCACATTCTTCTACACGAAGTAGGCTGTTCTTTCATACACAATAAACACTAGTTCAGAAAAGTCCACCTTTTTGAAAAATTACGATAATAATTTACCATGGCATCCAAAACAGTAGCTTCGGGAAAGCCTAGAGTGGCATCTTCCAAAAATAGCCCCTCATCCACCCTTTTCCTCATTACCACTTGGGAATTTGTGGCCTCCGATGATAGGGTGACGCCACCATCTGCTGTCGACTTCTCTTAGTGCAAGGCCTATTTCCTTCATTAATTTCTTCAACGTTCGCGGTCTTCAATCCGATTTCCACTTTGCTAAACACCACCTTTCCCTTTCTAGACCTCACCTCTTATTCTTAACTAAAGCTTTGGTACTTGAGCGTTGTTTCCTCTTACTGTCTCTATCCTCAGTTTTCAGAAAAAGAAAGTTGCTGTGCATATGTTGGCAATGATTTTGTTTGCTCTCGTGTCTCTAATTTGGAGTCTTCCGAATTTTTCACCTTGTGGCTTAATCTCTCTTGCTATTCTACGACTAAATTAATTTGTTCTGCATATTTATCTCCTAATTCTACTGACTATCCTAAATTCTCTGACTGTCTAAACTTTAAAATAGAGCACATTCTTCTTCTCCTTTCTCAGAAATCATCATATTTGGTGATTTCACTTTTCATTACCTCCAATGGCTTTCTTATAATTCTCATAATACAGACGGAGAACGTGGCTTCCAATTCTCCATTTAAAATGACCTTGAGCAGTTGGTGCATCTCTCTACTCGTATATCTGATACTCTTGGAGTTGAACTCAACATTCACGACCATTTTTCTTAAACTTCTAATCTTTTTTCTTAAACTGTTAAACTCTATTCTACTCTGGTTTCCTCCAATCACCTCATTTTCTCTGCATCGTCTTCTATCTTTTCAAGTATTCCTCAAGGAAAGACCCCCGCCTTTTGCGAGGAAACGTTTTATGGCATTCGGTGCTCCAAGTTGGTAGGACTTGCGCTCGTATATCTTTGATTTCCCGTGGAATGATTATTCCTTCCGTAGGAGGGGTCTCTCGGAGTTTCCACCACTTAGCTAGGACACCTGACCCTGCTCTGTAATTTACTATCCCTACCTATGCCGCTACTTACACTACTGCCTCTATTACAGCTACCACTATACCACTGTCATCCTATTACCACTTATGAAAAAAAAATAATAATAACAAGACAAATGTATTGGAAAAGGAGCAACACTGTAATAATAATAATAATAATAATAATAATAATAATAATAATAATAATAATAATAATAATAATAATAATAATAATAATAATAAGAATAATAATATATATATATATATATATATATATATATATATATATATATATATATATATATATATATATATATATATATATATATATATATATATATATATATATATATATATATATATATATATATATATATATATATAGAGAGAGAGAGAGAGAGAGAGAGAGAGAGAGATAACCTTGTGTTTGTGTTTTAGAGAATAAGCTGTATTCATGGATATCAGTATTGAAGTTTAAACTAAGTAACTGCTACACCGACTACCTCTTATATTACTAATACAGCCACTACGATAATGATAATAATAAAAATTAAAAGTGAACGCTGAATGGAAAAACATTAAGTCCAAGAAGAGGTTTGGGAGATCTAGAAAATGATTATTTATTTGTGTTTGTGTGAATATGTATTTTTGTTTATGATGGAGAGAGAGACATGTAGGAAATTAGATGCATGAATAAAAATATTATTACTGTTTCTATAATAATAATAATAATAATAATAATAATAATAATAATAATAATAATAATAATAATAATAATAATAATAATAAAAATAAAGATGTTGAATATGATAAGGAATAGTAAGACCAAAAGAGTTTTGTATTTTTTTAGATAATTTATTCAGAATAATTTTAATAAATTATTTATTTTGCTTTTAATTTTTTAATAATTTTAAAGAGATTTTTATTTTGATTTTTTAACAATTTTAATTATGTTTTAAATATTTTTAACGTTTTTAAGGATTCAAATCTTCGGTGGGTGACCCCTGAAGGGGTGTCAGGCACCTTGGAGAGCAGGATGCAGGGGCGTAATTTATCATTTTGTCACCCTGGACAAAATTGTAGACTGGCACCCCCACCCTCGTCTTCAGTCTTTCTATTTACTTGTCTTATTTTGCTGTCATTCTTGTTGGACGTAAAGAGAAACGTACAAGCATATATATATATATATATATATATATATATATATATATATATATATATATATATATATATATATATATATATATATATATATATATATATATATATATATATAATATCTATACGCTTTTGTGCTATAGGGACTGGGTTCGATTCCCCCATAGCAAACTTTAAACTCTGATATTTAATATATATATATATATATATATATATATATATATATATATATATATATATATATATATATATATATATATATATATATATATATATATATATATATATATATATATAATAATGAAAAATACGATCCCCGCCCTTAATAATATACTTACAAATTCCAAAAGTTAAAAAATTAATAAGTTATATACAAATTTAGATGGTAAAAAACTAAAAAAAAAAATTAAAAGTCGCTAGCTTTCGTGGCTACAACTGAACAACCTAATTCAAACGATAGAATGAAGCGAGTGAGTGAGAGAGAGAGAGAGAGAGAGAGAGAGAGAGAGAGAGAGAGAGAGAGAGAGAGAGAGAGAGAGAGAGAGAGAGAGAGAGGAAAGTTTAGAAATCAAAGTTTTATGCCACACTCTATCTGAGGCTGTCGATATGTTTAACGCCACAGCAAAAGATTCATCGAAATGCCGAAAAGCAGTGGACCCCATCCAGCTGAAGCAATGATAATTCCATGGGAATTAAAGAAACAACCATAAGTAATATGATACACCAAAACAATACAAACGTTTCTTCGCAATAGTCAAGGCTGTTTCCCTAGGAAGACTTAGATATAGAAGAGGATACAGGTTCAAGAAGGTGGTCGAATGAACCAGGAGGTGGAAAGGGTCTAACAGTATAAGGAGAAGGGCTAGAAGTTAAAAAAAAAAGGTTTAAAATATTGAGTTCATCCCCAAGGCGACATGGGAGACGAGTAAGGAGTTGCACCCTCTGCTCAAGGTCAGTTTGGATCGATAATGGAAGGCAAGTTCACCGGATGTCTTGAAAATTAAAAGAAAGCCATTGGTGGTGATGAAAATTGAAATCTATTAAAATGATGTCTTCTATTGATCGGCAGTCAAATACTTATGATTGTTGAGACACTCTCTCCCATTTCATGCATTCACGTCGTTTCCCAGAAGTTTGACGATTATATTACACCCATGAATATTCGATCTTTAGAGTTCTCTCCTCATTGATTTTGGGCCAACAAACAAGAGCAACAAAAATGTTAAAAAGTAACTTTTGCAAACTGTTGTTTTCTTATTTTTTTCATAATACTTCTCAATGTTCCTCTTTCTCTGTCACCCAATTTCAATTTACGTCCATGCTGGTGTTTGTAGGATAATATTTTTTCGGAAGTATAATATGATCTCATAATTTGGATGAATACTTAGCTACTTTTTATTTATTTTTAATTATTTTTAATGATTTTTAATTATTCATAGTAAATTTTTGCGTATTTTTAGTTTATTTTTTTTTGGGGGGGGGGTGTATGTGTGGGTGGGCTGGGGGTTGGGAGTGGAGGGGTAGGGGTAGGAGTTGGGAGTGGAGATGGAGGGTGGTTGGTGGAGAATAGGGGGTGGAGATATGGGGTGGGGTAGGGGAGGTGTGTTGGTAGGGAGTTTGCAACATAGCAATGTTTTTCTGTAACCTTGCAAGATCAACGGTATTGGTACATAGGGGGTTGTCCGTCCCTCTATGGAGAATAATTCACACATCTGGGAGATTCGACTCTCCTTGAAACGGTGGAATGTAGGAATTTTCCTCTGGTCAACTATTTTGATCTTACTAACATCCTCAGTATCTTTTTCTGTTATCGCATCAATATCAATATAATACCTCATGTGGTTCTCAAAACTTGTGCCTCCGAGCTTGCACCCTGCCTTGGTGAACTATTTCGTCTATGTCTTTCTACTTCAACCTTCCCTTCTTGCTGGAAACGTGCGCTCATTTAGCCTGTGCGGAAAAGGGAGATCGATCTTGACCCTACCGTCCAATTTCTTTAACCTCCGTTCTTTCTAAAGTTTTCGAATCTATCCTTAACGGGAAGATTTGGAAACATCTCAATTCTTCTAATCTTATCTCTGATAATCAGTATGGCTTTCGTAAGAAACGCTCTACTGGTGATCTTCTTTCCTTTCTCTCTGACTCTTGGTCCCCTACTCTTCGGTTTTTCGGTGAATTTTTGCTGTGGAGCTGGACATATCGAAAGCTTTCGAAAAAGCCTGGCACAAATCTTTGATTTCCAAACTTCTCTCTTTCAGAATCTATCCTTCTCTCTGTGGCCTTCTCTCTGATTTCCTTTCTAGTCGTTCTATAGCATCTGTTGTAGATGGCCATCGTTCATCCTATAAATCTATAAATAGTAGTGTTCCTCAAGGATCTGTCCTATCCCCAACACTTTTTCTGCTTTTCATTAATGACTTCTCTATTACTTCATCTCCTTTCCACTCCTATGCTGATGATTCCATTCTTCATTACTCTTTTCAGTTTGAAAGGTGCCCTTCCCAACAACAGTTAATAGATGCAAGGAGGGTGTCCTTGGAGCCACTGACCTCTGATCTATCTCTCATTTCAAATTGGGGCAGAGAAAACATGGTCGTATTCAATGCCTCAAAAACTCAATTCTTCCATCTCTCTCTCTACTCGACACAATCTTCCACACAACTCAAGCATTCATCTCTCTCTCTCCTTAAAATTCTTGGCGTTTCTTTTTCTCGTGATCTTTCTAAAGAAGCTCATAAGAGGTTGGGTGTTCTGAGGTGCCTTCAGAACTTCTTCACACCACCCCAGTTGCTTGCTCTTTATAGGGGTGTTGCTCTCCCCTGTATGAAGTACGCCTTACATATCTGGGGTGGTTCCACTCATATAGCTCTCCTTGAAATGGTGGATTCTAGGGCTTTCCGTCTTATCAACTCTCCTACTTCACTAATTCTCTCCAATCTTTTTCTGCCCGTCGAATTGTTGCGTCACTTTTTCTATACTATCGCTATTACAACAGACACTGCTCTTCCGAACTCTATCGTCGCATACTTCGTCCATTGAAAAGGGTTCTTGCGACAAGTCTTTCTACAGAGTCTCATCCTTTCTCTGTCCAACTCTCAGTCCCCAGACTTAACCGCTATGCTCAATCTTACATGTACTCTACTCATAAAGTCTGGAACACACTCCCTTCATCTAATTCCACAATTTCATATGACTTACGCACCTTCAAACACCTTGTCTCAGGACATGTTGGCCTTTAATCTGATCAGGATTCCGATTTGCTCCTTCCTCTGGCCTTTGCCCACCAAAGAAAAAATAAAAAAGATAAAAAAAGAAAAAATTACAACGGACGCTACTCTTCGAACTCTCCTGTCTCATATTCTTTCTCTGTCCAACTCTCTGACACCAGACTTAACAGCAATGCTCATTCTTACATATACTCCGCTTGTAAAGTTTGGAACTCATTCCCGTTATCTATTTTCCCAACTTTGACATACACACACTTTCAAATGTTGAGTATATCGGGGGCATGTTTTCTTTCAATTTCACCCGTTCGGAGACTTAACATACTTTGGTAGTAATTGGAAGACCTATGTCCTTTGCACACAAGAGGGTATACGATATATATATATATATTATATATATATATATATATATATATATATATATATATATATATATATATATATATATATATATATATATATATATATATATAATATATATATATATAATATATATAAAAAATAATATATTATATTATATATATAATATATATATATATATATATATATATATATATATATATATATATATATATATATATATATATATATATATATATATATATATATATATATATATATATATATATAATATATATATATATATATATTATATATATATATATATATATATATATATATATATATATATATATATATATATATATATATATATATATATATATGTCGAATTCTACGAATTGGACATTACTTTAATTTGATTTATTCAAGAAAATGGATTCGATCCGGATTCGGATTCGAGAAATCCTAAAATTTGCCAGATTTGGATTAAAGAAATTCAAACATGGATGGATTCAGATAAGATTCGGATTAGGATCTGGAGGTTGCCGGATTCGACCATCACTGATATATATATATATATATATATATATATATATATATATAGTATATATATTATATATATATATATATATATATATATATATATATATATATATATATATATATATATATATATATATATATATTATATATATATATATATATATATATAGTGATGGATCGGATGTCATATTTTTTCATTTGCGGATACAAATGCAGAATTTTCGTCAAGTGTGGATGCGAATGCGGATGTTGAATTTTCGAAAGTTCAGATGCGGATGAGGATGTTAATTTTGATGAGGTTGCGTGAATGAGTATACCATCACTAATTTATATAATATATATATATATATATATATATATTTATATATATATATATATATTATATATATTAATTAATTATATATATATATATATATATATATATATATATATATATATATATATATATATATATATATATATATATATATATATATATATATATATATATATATATATATATATATATATATATATTATATATATATATAAGTTGAGATAGCTTCTTTCCTAGTGAACCTTAATCTAATTAGAAAGGTTAAAGCCAATACCAAGGATCTCCACATACTCATTTAATACACTGTGAACGTTTCACACCGTATCTCGGTCCGTCTTCAGCATTCAGCACAAAGTAAATTTTACAAATTTCTATTTTAAAATATAATCAAAATAAAGATTCATTAATTATATATAAGATATTTAAAATAATAATAATTACAACAAAATAATAAAAATAAAGTAATAATATATACTGCAATAACATAAAAAAAATAAAATGGCTGACCTATTTTGGGAAAAAGGGCTTCTTTATTCAGTGAAATGGACAATAGAAGAAGCTTGATCATATAAGAATGGGTAATGTATTTTATATATAAAACTTCAAAATCCTACGATCAAGTAGGGAAGATGCTTGTTGAGGAATAGAGAAATTAGAAGAAAAAAAGGGTAGATATCTTCATGGTCTTTTATGGCAGAGTGTATAGGATAGCAATGAGGAAGGTCTGTTCTAAAGGAAACTCCTCTTTACTTATCAGTCCTCACTTTTAATTGTAGACCAGTTTGGCCTTCATACACCGCATTACAGCTGGTACATTTAAATAAATAAATTAATGAGGATCTGAGTAGCATTGGGATTCCTTGGTTTCTAAGAAAGTATGTATGAATTGAGAGGGAGTTATAATTTATCAAAATGGCTTTGAGGGAATGTAGCTTCAATTATAGTAAGGATATCTCTATTAAGTTGAGATGCAAGGGATCATACGGAATGAAGTTTTAAGAATAATTTTTGTTTGGGTACAGTAGGAAAATGAAGACTGGGTCTGAAGATATTAGTGAGATACTCGTTAATACTTTTTTCCACTTGGAACTTTGGGAATAAATTAAAAGAAAAGTATTTTAATATATTCCATTCCGTATATATATATATATATATATATATATATATATATATATATATATATATATATATATATATATATATATATATATATATATATATATATATATATATATTATATTATTATAATATATATATATATATATATATAATATATTATATATATATATATATATATCTATATATATAATATATATATTATATATATATATATATAAATATAAGGGGTTAAATTTAAGGCCGATGTTGATTTTGACTTAAAACACAAATAACTTAGGAATTTATTGTCTTTCTTTTATTAGATAATATGGTATGGTTCCATTATGTATGGAACAAAATATCGCCAAATGGCGCCGCGACCTCGGCGGCACACCTCCATCAATGGTCCAAATTTCGATGACGCTGAGGCATAATTGGGGTTCTAAGCGTTAATGTGCCGAATTATCACATCCTTAGCTCTTGAACTGTTGCTGGATATCGACGTACACCTTTTCTTACAAATAACCCCAAAGAAAGAAGTCCAACGGTGTCAAATCACAATCTTGGCGGTCAATTGACATCGCCACCACGTGAGATAACACGGCTATTGAATTTGTCGCTCAAAATAGCCATTGTTTCGTTAGCTGTGTGGCAAGTGCACCGTCCTGTTGAAACCACATTTCGTCCACATCCATACCTTCCATTCGTGCCATAAAAAGTTCGTTATCATCTCACGATAGCGAACCCATTCACAGTAACTGCCTGACCGGCCTCATTTTGGGAAAAATACGGCCCGATGATGCCGCCAGCCCATAAACCACAGCAAACAGTCACTCTTTGTGGGTAAATGGTTTTTCACAATCACTCTTCTATTAGCATTCGCCCAAATGCGGAAATCTGCTTATTGACGAATCCACTGAGGTGGAAAATGTGCCTCATCACTGAAGATGATTTTCCTCGAAAATTGATCATCCACTGTTGCCATTTCTGCCACCATTCTGACTATTGACGACGTTTTGTATGTCAAAGGCTTTAGTTCTTGAGTCAATTGCACCTTGTAAGATTTAAATGCAAGTCTTTATGCAAATGTTCATCAACGACGAGCGTGAGAGTGCAATTGTTGGGACGACGGATTGAAGTGGATGGTTCCTCAGCCACACTATTGCGAACAGCAGCAATATTTTCTGCAGTACGAGCTGTACGAGCATGCACTGGTCTTTTCAATCTCCTACAGACCCGGTTTGCTCCAATTTTTTCACGATTTTTCCGATTGTACGCACATTTGGACGATTAATTGACCAAAAAAATCACGAAGTGCACGAAATGCATTTTGATTTGAACGCCCAATTTCATAATAAGCCTGAATAACTTAACACGTTGCTCCATTGTGTATTTTTCCATGGTTCAAATTGAGAAAGTCTGAAATTGAAAAAAGTCAAATGAAATGCATTAAAAACTTGACGTTTAGGTGTGATTCACATTCAACATCGGCCCATAAAATTTTACCACCTATATATATGGATAGACGGGGTCGGGGCCCGGGTTTGCCTAAAATTTGTAACAAGAGGTCAAAAGCACTGAATTTTTTGGTTAAGAAAATTAGATATAAAGTTAACTGAGGTTTATTAATTATAAGAAAAGCGTAGAATAGCCACTTCACATAATTAATGATTTTCTCTGCAAAATCAGAAAATACAAATTTGTATAATAAAAGTTTAAAAAAAGTACAAAAATTTTTGAATATTTTTTTTTTCTGATTCACAATAGTGATTCAACAGGTTTACTTAAGTAAGACCTTAATTTAAAGTTTGAAAAAATGTAAGATATAAAATTATCAATATAACCTTATTTATACAAAGTGTAACTATTCTGTGTATCAAACTGATCGTTAGCACATATTTTAAATTATTATTTTTTTTATTCTTCAATCAATATAAAAAAGCTCAAGTTCAATTACAATTTCAGGATAGGCTCGAAATAGTATATGTAACATCTGCAGTCAGAAATTAGAGAGACCTCCGGTTTACAAGTAAAAAAATTTTCAACCAAATATTTATGGGCATCTAAAATCAAAACACAAACATGAAATTCACTAGCAAAAAGCAGCGTCAAAAAAACAGAAAAAAAGGAAAAATTGAAAAAAACAAGAAGAAAAATTTAATTTTCTTATATTTTTATTGATTTAATCCACCATTAATAAGTACAATTTGCATTTAACCCCAGCAGATAAACCCCTGTTTTACCTGATTTTTGGCCGGGGCAGGGGCCGGGGCAGGGACCGGGGCCCCGGTCGGTCCATATAGTATATAATAATAAATATATATATATAATATATAAATATATATATATTATATATATATTTAATATATATTATAATTATATATATATATATATATATATATATAAATGTATGATGGTCGCATGTCATATATTCTCATTTGCGGATGCGGATGCGTATGTGGATATAGAATTTTCGTCAAGGGCGGATGCGGATGTATAATTTTTGAAAGTGCTGATGCGGATGTTGATTTTCGAAAATGCGGTTGTGGATGTTATTTTGATGAGGATGCTCTGCGAATGCTGATCCCATCAACTTATATATATAGTATATATATACTATATAATATATATATATATATTATATATAATATATATATTTATATATTTATATATAAATATATAAATCGAACTTAAATTTTAATTACCACCGTCCTTGACTGATATTTTTTTGTTGGCTAAACTTTGTTGATCTTTACTGTCCTGTTGGTGGGGTGAATATTATAGAATCTGTGGTGAAGAGAAGGAGCACCTCTTAAGGTTTAGATTGCTCAAATAAAGACACGGTTATCCTTGGAAATGTTTTCGATCTAGGATTTTGCGTAGAATTTTTCATAATAAAAGGGAGGGGTGTTTTTTTTTTTTTTTTTTTTTTGAATTAAGAACAGTATTTTATTAAGTTGTTTATTAATATAACAAAATATTCGGTCGATCAAAGGAGGGTTTTGTTTTGATTTTTTTTAATTAATATTTTATTTTTTTATTTTTTTTTTTAAAACTAAAATGAGAATTCTTGTATTAAAGTTTTCTTTCAGAGCAATTATTTAGAAACCCAACAAATTAATATAATTAATTAAGCCACTAATTAATTTTTTAAAATAATTAATTTAATTCTAAATTTATTTTAAATTTTATTAAAAAAAAAAAAAAAAAAAAAACGAATATATATATATATATAATATATATATATATATATACTTATATATATATTAATATATATAATATATATATATATATATATATATTTATATAATATATAATATATATATATACTATATATTTATATATATATATATATATATATATATATATATATATATATATATATATATAATATATTATATATATATATATAATATATATATATTCTTAATTTTAGAGAACAGTGATAATTCTAGAAATTTCCATACTTTTCTATAACCTAAATATTTTACTATTTTCATATCAACTTATAAGGAGTGGTTGTTATCTTCGTTAGCAACTGTCCAATATTCTAATTTTAAATTTCCTTTTTGTTTCAAGCTGTAACCATATGTAATCAAAATTTACTTTGGTGTATTATCCTTTTCACTAAAATGTTTTTTATTTTTTGTATCAATAAAAATAATTGCCATAAGAAAGAACAGAAGAGTTCCTTTATTCCTTTTAGCGTATTGCAAAAAGTTGGCAAATTAACCCAACCTCCCTTTTCTACTGGCAGGCTTCGAACCCATTTGCGATCGGCGTTTTTTCTTTTGTTGAAATTACGAGAATAGGAAGTGTATTTCAAAGGTATTGAAAGATTGTTCTCTGTGTGTCTTGGCTTTATTCTAAGCTACGTGTGATCAAGACAACTAACTAGTAGTGGTACTAGTGGTACTCTGCATCCACACATTTTTGCACAC
>SEYY01009903.1:2500-20000 GCA_009176605.1 Armadillidium nasatum
GGTAAGAGAAAAAAAAATGGTTAAAAGGAATCCCAGACCCTAGAACCATGCGAAGAACTATTCTCTATGATCCAGCCTTGTCGCCCAATCCAAAGTTGTGTTTTTAAATTTTATATTCTTAATACTAATACTGAATTTTATACTTTAGAAGATGGTATGTTGATTGAAAAATTTGTTGCTCCGCCAGACATTTTGAATAATAATTTAATGGAGATTTATTTAATTTTATTTTTTTGAATAAACCGATATTTTAAAGTAAAATCATATTTTAAAAGAAATCTGTTATTATTTTTAAGTTTTCGGATAATAATTTTCTTTTCAATACAATTCAAAAGTGTTCTCCATACAATCTCTTCAATTTTTATAATAGATTGCTACGACTTTCCTTCTCTTTTTTTCTCTTATTGTCACCTCTCTTCTCTTCTCTCGTATCCTCTCCTCTTCTCTTCTCTTCTCTTCTCTTCTCTTCTCTCTCTTCCATTTGATGCTTCTTCTATATTTTTTTTTTTTTTTTCACCATACCCCAGGTAGGACTTTCGTCCTGTCAGTAGGATCTTCCGAGGAAGATCCTTGGGTTTCTTGGGCCCACGGCGGATACCGCTGGCTTGGCCAGGCCTATCGCGGATGCCGGAGATTATTAGTTAACAGCTGGCTTTCTTCTTTTACTTTACCACTGAACCACTTTAATATATGCTTCTTCTATATATATATATATATATTAATATATATATATATATATATATATATATATATATATATATTATATATATATATATATATATATATATATATATATATATATATATATATATATATAAATATATATTTGTGTGTGTGTGTGTGAATATAAGTAAGCGTAAAGACATGAAGAATAAATAGGTTTAGAATCCTTTTACCTTTTGGTCAAACAATGTAGTTAGTATCTTCTTAGAGTATAGAATTTTGTAATAAATAAGAAGATTGAAAAGTTTAATCACATTTAATCGAGATAAACTCTTTATAAACGTAAGACGTAAATATAGTGATGAGTTTAAAACTCCTTGAATAAATAAATGATTCTCTCTCTCGCATTTTTTTATACAATGGAGCTTCCAAATGGTACTGATAGAAATTCTTTGTGAGTCTTTAAAATGGAAATTATGCTTCTTCTTTCATGTAACATAAATTTAGGTTTAACGTATCAAAACTATCGTGTATATATATATATATATATATATATATATATATATATATATATATATATATATATATATATATATATATATATATATATATATATATATATATATATATATATATATATATATATATATATATATATATATATATATATATATATATATATATATATATATATATATATATATATATATATATATATATATATATATATATATATATATATATATATATATATATATATATATATATATATATATATATATATATATATATATATATATATATATATATATATATATATATATATATATATATATATATATATATATATATATATATATATATATATATATAGATATTTTTCTAATTACTTATCCTTCTTACTCTTTCCTCCTCTGGGTTCATCCGATCACCTTACCTTGTAATACCTTTATAATTCATCAGCAAGAACGGCCCCAGCCTTCGTAGATGAATTGTTTCTGACATATAGGTGACATTAACGGGTCAGCTTAGCAGTTGTACTTTTCTGTTTTCCTATTGAATAATTACTTTTTCCTTGGGAAAAAATGGCTTAGGTCCCAATCTCGGAATGTGCAGAGCGCATAACCAAAGAAATTCTCTCTGGTATGGAGGTGTTCTTTCCATATTCTGTAAGTTCTACAAAAGCAATCAAAACCTTGGTTTAACCCTGCATGTTCTGCATGCTCTCCATTGAGGGACTACTGTCATTTTCAAACTCCAGAAACTCATGCAACTTATTTTTTATTCCGGAATCATGAAAAATATACTCTACGTAATACCAAAATCTTATTCCTCCTTTAAAAAGCAATAATCTTTCTGGTTTTTCTTTATTATGCTCTTTCTGGCATTTTGAAAAAAATGTCAACTTTAACTTTGCTTCTTCCTCTTTCGCTCTTTAATATTTTCTGATTGTATAACTGCCGTTTTGCCTTCCTATAAGCAAAAATCTTCACTCAACTTATGCATCTAATTCAACCATAGACAATTCAGGAGCTGTTCCAACCCCTACAAATTCCTCCACCTCATTTATGCCAAAATTGTAATTTCTTCTTCTCTATCTGAGCTTAAAAATAAGAAGGATTACTTTCCTGATAGCACTTCTCCTGTTGTTCTCAAAATTTGTGCTTACGAGCTTGCACCATACCTTAGTAAACTATTTCGTATACGTCTTTCTACTTCAATATTCCCCTCTTACTGGAAACGTGCGCTCATTTAGAATGTGCCAAAGAAAAAGGATTCTTCTCAACCATATAATTATCATCACATTTCTTTAACTTCCGTTCTTTCTAAAGTTTTCGAATCTATCCTTAGCAGGAAGATTTGAAAACATCTTAATACTTATGATCTTTTCTCTGATCGCAAGTAAGGCTTTCGAAAGAAAGGTCTTACTACATCTCAGCTCTTATCCACTTATCGCCCAAAATACCGCCTTCCTCACAAATATCTAGCACACATAGACGAGTGGGTCACCACCTCTCATCCAAAGGAGTATATAAGACTGATCTCCTCTCCACACAGTTCACCTCTCCTAGTTATCCCCAAAAAGAATTCCACACCCCCAAAAATTGTGGTAGATTTTAGACGTTTCAACTCTCACACAGTTTTAGAACGCTATCCTCTACCATGCACCACAGATCTTCTCAATACATTAGGAAAGAGTTCCCTTTTATATGACCCTTATATTGTTATAATCACGCCCTCAAAATCAAGGAAAGCCCATAATCCTCTCTTGCATTCAGAATTCTAAGAGGTCAATAATGCCCAAGACTAAACTTTGGTCTTTCAAATGCCCCTCCATTTTTTGCAAGAACAATGGAACTCGCCCTCTCCCAACTTTTAGGAACTGCTTGTAGAGTTTTCCTTGATGACGTTTTAATAGTTGGTCACTCTATACACTCTCACTTTCGAAAACATTCACCAACAGTATATTGAAGCATTTTGGGGAAACAATCTCCGCATCAAACTCTCCAAATATCATTTTCTGGAAAAAAGTGTCCTTTTTTTTGCCTTTCGCATTTCATACAAGGGTATAAGCCACGACCTAGTCAAATTACAAACATTACAATCCTTTAGCCCCTCCTACAAACATTTCCGAAACTTGCTCACTCATGGGTTTTCTAAACTACTTTAACCACTTAGTCAAAGATTTTGCTATTATCGCTAAACCAATCACTTCATTACTAAGAATGCACATTTCGTTTGGAACCTGAACAACAATTAGCATTTAACACTCTCAAACAATCGTTAATCATAAACACACAACTAGCTTTCCTTGACTAAAATAAATCTTTTTTCGTCACCACTGACGTTTCCCAATAAGGCCTTGGGGCAGTCCTTTATCAACTCAATAACACAGGGAAAGAAATCTCTCTCTCTCTCTCTTTTTGTTAGTCGTTTCCTCTCTAAAGCAGAAACTCATTACAGCACATTAGAACAAGAAGCCCTAGGAATAATTTTTGCGATATCTAAATTTCCGTCACACCATTCTTGGGTATCTTCTCACCATCATAACTGACAATCAACCATTAACACACTTTTTCCGCCACGAGCAACTTACAGGCAGATTAGAACGCTGGAAACCATTAGAAAATTTTGCTTCACAACAAGAAATTTGCCCTTCCTTAGGACCTTTCTACAAACGCTTCAAATTTCAACAATCCTCATCAACCACACCAACACCCTAATTCCTCACATATACAAGAAGTCCTATTCTATAAAACTCCCACTGGTCGTCATTTACTTGATGTACCTGACTCTATGATTCACACAGTCATCGATCACAATCATTCTAATCTAGCTTCAGGACATTGCGGTACAGATAGAACCAAGCAAAGATTACAAGAACGATACACTTTCCCAAATTGCACATTCTCAGTAAACAATTTTGCCCCTATTGCGATTCCTGCAATAGAGTAAAAGGAGCCATAACTAAACTCGCTCCCATCAAAGAATACCCATTAGCTCTAGAACCCTTCTTAAAAGTTCACTGTGACATTTTAGGACTCCTCCCGCTTTTCAATATTACTCAATTTAAATGCATTCTCATTTATAAAGTCCAACTTACAAGATATGCAGAATTAATTCCACTTAAGCAACACACTTCTAATGACATTGCACAAACTCTTCTCGAACGAAGTAATCACTAGACACAGCACACCTGAAGTCCTGTTGTCAGACTTATCTCCAGCATTCAGATTCCAATTCTTTAAAGATCTATGTTCTCAGTGGAGAATAAAAGCACTTAACATTGTTGTCAGGCACACACAAAGCAACTCCCTGGTAGAGCGCGAAAATTTGAACAATTGGAGCAAATATTTACCCATCGTTCAAATTTCTATAAACACCACCCTCAACTCTTCCATTGGCACAACCCCACATTTTCTTTTACATCATTATAATAAAATACTACCTTGGCATTTACCAAATTACAAATCACTTTTCACCAACACAGACTCCATCAACCCTCCTGTCACCAACGACTAAATTGATGAATTAGCTAAAAGAGCAACTGCAATCAGAGATATAGCTTGTCAACACCTATCAGGCTCCTCACAAATGCAAATAGCAACACAACACAAAAAAAGCTCTAATAAAAGACATACACATTGGTAACTAGTTTATTTACTAGACACTAAAAAACCTCATCAATCCCAAAAGTTATTCCCAAAATGGACTGGTCCTTTTCTAGTAAAACGTCACACACTCTTAATCCAATGCCTAAACACCTAAAAAGAATTTATCATACACACAGACAACGGCAAAATAGCTCCCATTCCTCCTCCCACCATACTTCCACAACCATCTCTAAATCAACCTCCAACCCATCTTCACACCTTTTCGCCAATCATTCGTCTACAAAGAGCTATCCTACTCCCAAATCCCTTCTCTACTCGCTCTACTCCACACACACTTTCCACTCAACAAAAGCTACCTCCTCATACCCCACAACTCAAAACAATTTCTCCTCAATAACTACCTCCCCTACTCACACTTACACTCCACATTCTAAAACTTTCCCTCATACAACCCATTTCCACCCACTCTTCCACAACCGACATTTCATTCTGACTTACCTAACCCTTCATTTACCTTAGATATTTTCCCATCACCACCTTCTAAAAAAATCGCATTCCACTCTATTCCTCCTCCCTAAAATTTTTTCCACGAAGATATTTCTCCAGTTACTCATGATCAATCTCTTCCCATTGATCCCAGTTACAAAACACTAATCTCACATTGATCCCAGTTACAAACCACTAATCTCTAACCAATACTCCCTCAATCCTTTCCCATAACATTGCGCAGTTAAACAAAACAGCACCAACTCCAACACCAACCACAATGACTACAGATAAACCTTCTCTCTCATTCCACTACATCTTCCTCACAAACACAACCCACTCCTTCAGAAACAGTCATATTATGTAACATATCTTGGGTTTTACCACCTAAGCAATTCATGCCTTGAGGTTCTTGTCAACTCCAATTTCCTCCACCCAGGCCACCTGCTAGACCTCCATCTCCATCTTCTACACAACTTCTTCCTTTACCACCAAAAACTCAATCTCCCAAACCACCACCACACCCTCCTTCTACTTCTCACCATAAAAATTTCCTCAAGGGGAGGGAACACTTAATATACCAGTATGAAAAACAAATATAAATAAATGTCAAACAAATAATCACATTTTTTTTATATTACTACTTGCCTAATTATCGCCTCAAGCTTGTCCCGTGGCACAGCTTTCTTTTTGATTAATTTCAGCAACAATCGATTTTTTTTTCTAATTTTTCCTTTATCGAACACAATATTTCGTCTTCTAAACACCATCTTTTCTTTTTAACCGAAATTTAGGTGCTTGGGTGCGCTGACAGTAAACCTTATTCCGTCATCTCCTACTTTTTCTATCCTCAATTTTCAGCGAAAGGCGGATGTTGAGGATATGAGGGCAACGATGTTATTTGTTTTCTTGTCTCCTATTTGGAGTCTTCTGGGTTCTCAACTTTATGGCTTAAACTCTCGTGAAATTATATTACTAAATTTATTTGCTATGCCTATTTATCTCCTAATTCTACTGAATATATAAAATTATTTGGCTTTTTAAACCAAAGTAGAGCATATTCTTCCTTCTCCTCCTTTATCCTAAATCATCATTTTAGGTGATTTCAATGTTCTCCACTGTAAATAGTTTTCAGCTATGTTTCTGCTTTTGAACTCACTTACCAATTTTCAATCCATAACAATTTTGATTAGTTGGTGCATCTCCCTACCCGTATCTCTGATCGCCTTTGAGTTGAACCCATCATACTTCATCTTTTCCAAACTCCTTATCCTTCTCCTTACAATGTTAAACGTTTTCCTCCTCTGGATTCATCCGATGACCTTCTCCTCTCTGTAATTTGTTCTGTCTCTTCAAGTCTTCCGCAAGGAAGTCCTTTATAGTATTTTGGTGGTTCTATTTGGTCTGACTTGAAGTTGTACTTCTCTGATTTCTCATGTACTGATTACTGCTTCTCTTATTGGGGTTCCACGGAGTGTATTGAGCACATAACCGAGGTGCTTCACTCACACATGGAGGCTTACATTCAATATTCTTTCCCTCTACTAAATCTAAAAAACCTTTGTTTCACTCTACTTGTTCTCATGCTATCCGTTGCAGGGATGCTACCTTCAAGAATTACCGTCGTTTTCAAACTCCAGAAACTCATTCAACTTATATTTCATCCCGGAATCGTGCAAAATCTATTCTTTTTGACACCAAAAACTTTTTTCTCCGTCGAAAATGCAAAAACCTATCTGGTTCTTCTTCATCTCGCTCTTTCTGGCATTTTACAAGAATTGTCAACTCTAACTTTCCTTCTTCTCTTTCCGCACTCATGTTCCTTCTACGAGACAATTGCCGTTTTACTTTCTACTAAAGTTGAACTCTTCGTTCAAACATTTGCATCTAACTCTACCTTAGACGATTCCGGATCTATTTCTCCTTCTTCTACCATCTCCAACTCATTTATGCCTAATATAGTAATTTCTTCTAAAAATGTTATTCCTGTTCTCTCCGAGCTTAACACTAAGAAGGCACATAGACCTGATGGTATTCCACCTGCAGTTCTCAAAAGTTGCAATTCTGAGCTTGCATCCTGCTTTTGTGAACAATTTGTTTTTTGTTTTTCGATCATTTAACCTGTGCCGAAGAAGGAGATCCTCTCTCAACCCTCTAACTATCGTCCTATTTCTTTATCTTTCGTTCTTTTTAAATTTTTTTAATCTATCCTTAAGAGCAAGTTTTGGAAACACCTAAATTCTTTTAATCTTATCTATGATCGCCAGTACGGTTTTCCTAAAGAAAGTTCTAATGGTGATAGTCTTACATTTTATTCTAACTCTTGGTCCTCCGCTATTCAGGATTTCGGTGAATCTTTCGCTGTAAAGCTAGACATATCGAAGCCTTCGGTTGAGTCTGGCAAAAAGTTTTAATTCTCACGCTTTAATATTTCGAAATCTATCCTTCTCTCTTTGATCTTCTCTATAATTTCATTTCTGGTTGTTCTATGGTAGCTGCTCTGGACAGATATCGTTCTTCCATTAAATCTATAAATAATGGTATTCCTAAAGAATTTCTCCTTTTCCCAACTCTCTTTCTACTTTTCGTTAATGATATTATCTCTATTACTTCATCTTCTTTCCACTACTATGCTGATTGCTCCACCCTTCATTAATCATTTCACTTCGAAAATTGCCCCTTCCAATAGCAGTTAATTGTTGCATGGTCGTTTCCAATGCATCAAAACCTCATATCCTTCATCTTTCAACTCTACAGAACCTTCCATACAACCTTCTTCGAAAACATTTTGACTCAACCCTTCAACTGTCCTCATAATTCTCGGTGCTTCTGTTTCTCGTGGTCTTTCTTGGAAGAATCACATTACTTCTCTTTCTAAACAAGCTTCTAAGAGGTTGCCTGTTCTGAAACGCATTCTTAATTTCTTTTACGCCAAACCAGTTGCTTTTTTTTAATATGGTGGTTATTTCACACATGCAGCTCGTCTCGAAAAGGTGGATTAAAGGGCCTTTCTTCATATAAACTCTTTTCTTCTTACTAACTCTCTCCAATCTCTTTCTACTCTTCGAATTGTTGCGTCTCTCTCTTTATAATATCGCTATTACAACGTACATTGCTTTTCTGAACTCTCCCGTCTTATACCTCCTACGTTGAGAAGAGCTCGTGAGACTCGTCCTTCTCTGTCTAACTCTGACTTCAGATTTAACTGCTATATTCAATCTTACATTTACTCTACTGGTAAAGCCTGGGACATACTCCCTTCATCTGTTTTCCCAACTTCCTTTAACCTTCACACTTTTAAACTCCGGTTGATATTCGCACGCATCTGATCTTTGCCCGCTGATATATATATATATATATATATATTATATATATATATATATATATATATATATATATATATATATATATATATATATATATATATATATATATATATATATATATATATATATATATATATATATATATATATATATATATATATATATATATATATATATATATATATATTATATTATATATATATATATATATATATATATATATATATATATATATATATATATATATATATATATATATATATATATATATATATATATATATATATATATATATATATATATATATATATATATATATATATATATATATATATATATATATATATATATATATATATATATATATATATATATATATATATATATATATAAGCCTTCGCATTTTTCCTTGACGATTCTTTCCTCCAATAAAGCGGAATTGTTTTTATTTTTTAACAGATCCTTTTCGCGAGGGTTGAAAGTTTCAACTTTTTCATTATTACTCGTGAGGAAAGTAGGAAATCTGTGAGACAAAGTAAGGTTAACGTTTTTCCTTAACTATTATTATTATTAATATTATTATTATTATTATTATCGTTGTTTATTATATTATTATTATTATTATTATTATTATTATTATTATTATTATTATTATTATTATTATTATTATTATATTATTTATTATTTTTTTTATTATTTATTTTTATTATTATTATTATATTATTATTATTGTCGTTGTTTTTATAATTTTTTATTATTATTATTATTATTATTATTTTATTATTAATTATTATTATTATTATTATTATTATTATTATTATTATTATTATTATTATTATTATTATTATTATTATTATTATTATTATTATTATTGTCGTTGTTTTTCATAATTATTATTATTATTATTATTATTGTTATTATTATTATTATAATTATTATTATTATTATTATTATTTCAAAGAGAAGATCACCAGTAATTCGAAATTTTGATTTTAAATTTTGCAAATTTTAAGACTTCAGTTTAACAGTATAATGAATGGTTTGTTCCTGTTTGTTACTATTACTATATATATAGTAATTTCTTCTAAAAATATAATTCTTGTTCTCTCCAAGCTTAACACTAAGAAGGCATATATTTTATTTGATTAAATTAAATTTTTAACTTTAAATTTTTTAAAAAAATTTTTTTATTTTTAATTTTAAATTTAATTTTAATTTAATTTAATTTTATTTTTAATTTTAAATTTTTTTTTAATATGCTTTAATCCATCATTCAAAGGATGGTGTAGATTTAAAAGGGGAAATAAAAAAAAAAATTAGGAGAAAAGAATAATCTTCCTGCTGCAAAAATATTACATTGTTGCCATTTATAGCTTCAAAATAATTTGAAACGACAACTTTTTGTTAAAAATATTTCAAAACGCAAATACTTCAGTCGTGTGTGTAAAATAGAATAAGGAAAACCATGCAAATAAAGTTATAAAAGATAAATGTTCAAAGCATAGAAAATCAGACCTAAATATCGTCATTATTACATATTGAAAATATACATTTTATTTTATTGAATGTTTCAAATAATAATTAATTAATAATGACATTTTTACATATTACAATCTCAATATAAAACTTTAAATCAACTATGATTTAATTTTTAAGAAAGTATGTTTAATAAACAGAAATATGTTATTAAATAAAATTCCTTAAAACATGACATTGCCTTCCTCTATTTTAAAAGTATAATTTTTGCATTCCTAACTACTTCAAATTTAGAATCTCTAAAGTATATTATTGAAATTAAATGTGTAACTTATGAAATCTATTATTGTACCAACATTATAATTGTTGTAATCCTCTTGTGTAGTTTTATGCTGATAAGTTGTTGGCGCGAAACTACTGTCCGCTGAACTTATGCCTGAACGCCTCGTGGTGATGCTATGTCCAATGTGCAGATAAAACGTTAGTGAGATATACCATTCGTAGGAGTTATGCTCCCCGCCTTTGGTCGTTTAGGAGGGTGATGGACTTGTCCCTGTTTATTGATGATATACATACATATTGCTACTCCTAACCATGAGGAGCATCTAAATGCCTTAGAAATGGTATATAACCAGCTAAATGCTTGTAATTTAAAACAGTGCTGATAACGGGCAAACTGGACAGTCAAATGTTACCTTTTTTTTACACTTTACTACCGCTTACGGGCACAACCCTATTCCAGGAGAGGGTGTTAAGTCAATAATATCATAAAAACTCCTACAAGTCTAATCCAAGAATATATATTTAGAATCATTTAACGACAATTTTGTAGTAAAACAAAGGGAAGTTAAAACTGACATTGTTTCAAAAAGACAAAATAGTTACTCCAATTTATATTTTCAATTCCTTATTTAATAATAAAGTTATTATTCAATAGATAAAATAAACTAAATAAAAATAGCTTCATCTGTATAGGAAATTAATGATTTGTTTTTTTTACCTTTGAAGTTAATTAGAATCTCGAATGTTTTTTATGTCTTCAAATAGCATAGAAGGGTTTAGGATATCCATTGTGATATTTGCAGCGCTTCTTTTAATTTAATCTGTTAATTGATTTATATTTTCATAAAAGGTGAATTTTTAAAATAAAATAAAGGATTTGTTCTTTGAACATTTTTATTATTTTAAATTTGTTTTATATATATCTTTGAAAAGTTATAAATTTCATTATAAAAATGAAGAAAGTTTTATATTATATATATATATATATATATATATATATATATATATATATATATATATATATATATATATATATATATATATATATATATATATATATATATATATATATATATATATATATATATATATATATATATATATATATATATATATATATATATATATATATATATATATATATATATATATATATATATATATATATATATATATATATATATATATATATATATATATATATATATATATATATATATATATATATATATATATATATATATATATATATATATATATATATATATATATATATATATATATATATATATATATATATATATATATATATATATATATATAATAGTTTGTAAATAATCTTTTCTCTTTTAGAAGCCACCTCCATGAAAAGGGCTCTGCCAAGTGAGTGGTAGTAATAAAAAAAAAATTTAAAAAATTTATATATATATATATATATATATATATATATATATATATATATATATATATATATATATATATATATATATATATATATATATATATATATATATAGTACTGAAACGCTTGATAATTATGATTCGCAAATCATCGTACCGCTCCCCTGTGCACTTTTCCGAACCAAGCCAAATCATAGCATCACGCACCTCACGGTACTAACATATACTGTACATATATATATATATATATATATATATATATATATATATATATATATATATATATATATATATATATATATATATATATATATATATATATATATATATGATCCAACCGGTGAACTCGCCTACAACTTTTCTATCCAGAACAACCTTGAGCAGTTGGTGCAACTCCGTACCCGTATCCCTGACCGTCTTGGTGATGAATCCAACATACTGATCTTTTCTTTATTTCTTATCCTTCTCTTTATACTGTTAAACTCTTTCCTGCTCTGGGTTCATCCGATCACCTTCTTATCTCCGTATCTTGTTCTGTCTCTTCAAGTCTTCCGCAAGAACGGCCCCTGCCTTCGGCGAGGAGACGTTTGTGGCACTTCGGTTCTGCTAACTAGTCTGACTTACGGTTGTACTTCTCTGATTTCAATGCTTTTCTTCCTCTCGACCTTTCTGGCATTTTGCAAAAAATGTTAACTCTAACTTTGCTTCTTCCTCTTTCCCTCCTCTAGTCTCTTCTGATGGCACAACTGCCATTTTACCTTCTACTAAAGCTGAACTCTTCGCTCAAACTTTTGCCTCTAACTCTACCTTAGACGATTACTGGAGCTATTCCTAATCCTTCAACCCCCTCCAATTCATTTATGCCTAACATTGGAATTTTTTCTTAAGATGTCATTTCTGCTCTCTCTGATGGTATTCCTCCTGCGGTTCTCAAAACTTGTGCAGACAATGCACCCCTTGTGCTACAAGGACGCCGTAATGGTGGAGGTATGCGAGTGGACAGTTCCCTCGAGCATTTGTCGCTGTAGTACCTTAAGAAAAGAGAAAGGGCACCAAAGTCACGCCTCGTAGATAAAGGGTCTAGTGAATTTGTAAGAGCAGAACAGTTTATAAGTCTTATAGCCTTTGACTCAACACTATCCAAAAGACGGGTGAGACCTGAGCCACCTCAGATATGAAAACAGTACTCCATACAAGTGCGGATGAGTCCCTTGTATAATTGGAGTAACTGCGAAGAAGGAAAAAATTCTCGCTGTCTAAACAGAACTCCCACCTCCTTTGAGGCCTCCATAGTTTTTATTTATAGCATGAGATAGGAAATTAAGAAATTAATAATACTACTACTACTAATAATAATACTAATAATAATAATAATAATAATAATAATAATAATAATAAAAAGACGGGTGAAACCTGAGCCTCAACAGACATGAGAGCAGTACCCCACGCAAGAGCGGATGAGGCCCTTGTAAAATTGAAGTGAATGTGAAGAAGGGAAAAATTCTCGCAGTCGAAACAGAACTCCTAGCTTCTTTGAGGCCCCACTGGCAACTATTGTGATGTAAGGTTTCCAAGACATTTTTTCGTTTATATTAAGGTCAAGAATATTTATATTGTCAAGAGGAGAGACGGGAGAACCGTCGAAAGAAATAGAAAAGTTAGGAGGTGTCTTTCAGAGGGAGATTTTTAGAAGTTGAGTTTTTAAAGAGTTGAATTTCACAAGTTTGAGACGACCCCACTGGGAAATTCAATCCAGATCTGCAAGAATGGAATCGTAAAGATGAAGGCGAGAGGCAACTCTTGATGCAAAGGAGGGAGCAGATTTAAAATGAGTAGAAGAATGGAGGGTCGAGTCATCGGCATATGAATGGATTGGGTTACACGAGCAACTGAGAAGATCATTAATGAAAATTAGGAATATATATATATATATATATATATATATATATATATATATATATATATATATATATATATATATATATATATATATATATATATATATATATATATATATATATATATATATATATATATATATATATATATATATATATATATATATTATATGGTTTTAAATAGTTTAATATTCTTTTATAGTGCGATATATATGCTCTTTATTTATTTATTATATATATATATTATATATATATATATATATATATATATATATATATATATATATATATATATATATATATATATATATATATATATATATATATATATATATATATATATATATATATATATATATATATATATATATATATATATATATATATATATATATATATATATATATATATATATATATATATATATATATATATATATATATATATATATATATATATATATATATATATATATATATATATATATATATATATATATATATATATATATATATATATATATATATATATATATATATATATATATATATATATATATATATATATATATATATATATATATATATATATATATATATATATATATATATATATATATATATATATATATATATATATATTTCTTTAAAATCAGATCTGAGAGTATGCACTAAATTGTTTTCAAAGACAATTCTTTCCTTAGAAATGATTAAAATTATTGAAAATTACATTTCTTTAGTTTAGTTTGTAATAAAACGAAATCAACAGAAATTGAAAAGTGTAAAAATACATCAGGGAATGAATACAATAATAAAATTTATAATAAAAAGATCCAAATCGTTAAAAAATTTGAAATAATTTCTTAACAGATTGAAATTCCTTTCCTTTGGACAAGTTTTGAAAGCAATTATATGCATAGTCAGAAATTCACGTATGCAAAAACGAAAGGAAGGAAAACAAAGCCAACTTGGCAATTTCCCAAATTGGTATTTCTTTTTAACAAAAGAGAGAAAGAAAGAGAGAGAGAAATGCAGACTGGATGCCTTTTCAAACTTTTTGAGTTTCTATTTACTTGGTCTACAGCTATCGAAGGTAAAGCCTACGTCTTCTACAAAGTTATCAAAGTTAAATAAAAATGTTTTTGCAAAGTGAGCTTTTGTGTGAGTTTGTTTTCTAAACAAAGATACGCGGATATAAGCAATAGAAAACAAAATATTTCTCTACGATAACTTTGCTTATTCTATCTAAGTATATTCGGGTTTTCCGATTTCTTTAATTTTAAAAACTTGCCACACGTTTAAAAGCATTGCAGCAAAAGCAGAAATAAATGTTTTCAAAGCCTTAAATGTTTCTTAAGACATAGTCTAGAAAGTTTTCTTTGAAGGCAGAATTACTCCTCCTGCTGAATATGCATGTATAAACATAATATATATATATATATATATATATATATATATATATATATATATATATATATATATATATATATATATATATATATATATATATATATATATATATATATATATATATATATATATATATATATATATATATATATATATATATATATATATATATATATATATATATATATATATATATATATATATATATATATATATATATATATATATATATATATATATATATATATATATATATATATATATATATATATATATATATATATAATATACTACTTATATATATATACATATAATCTGCAAGGGAAAGGCCTGAAGCTTACCAATTTATATTAAAGTTGGGAAATTCTCAGGACGAACCAAACTGAAAGCAAACTTGCCCCGACACACGGCATTTGAAAGTCTGAAATTCAAAGGAATTTGAGAAAATTGATAAAGGGAATGAGTTCCAGACTTTACCAGTAGAGTGTAGGTAAGATTTAGCATTAAGGTTAAGACTGGTATCAGATAATTGGAAAGAGAAAGGGTGAGACCGTGTGGGACGTTCAGAAGATCTTTGAATTTGTATAATAGAGATTGTATAGTGTAAGAACAGGATATTGATAGTAAGAAAATCACTAGATTCCACTTTTACTGGGAGAACTGTGAGTGAAACCACCACAAATGTACAAATGTTTGAATCATGCTACATATGGAATGGAATGACTTAAACAAATCTCAAAGGGATGTCAGTACACCCAACCTCTTAGAAGCTTGCTTAGAAAGAGAAATGATGTTATCCTTCTAATAAAGATCACAAGAAACGGAAAAATCAACAATATTAAGGACAGATGAATATTTGAGCTGTGTGTGTTTGAAGACGTCATAGTTGTTTGAAATATTATGTTGACTATGTCTAGTGCCACAACAATAGTTTAACCGCGATGTTGTATAGCAGAGAACCAAGAGTCAGAGTGAATTGAAAAATCGCCAGCAAAGCGTTCCTTACAAATACGACACTCCTTATTTCACCTATCGAAATAAATTTACTTGATATTTCTTTACTTGAATTCATTAAATATAAAAATTAAATTAATATAAGAACAAGAAGCAATAAGCTACTCATGTACAACTGAAGAAGGAGCCTGTTAGAGATAAGATAAAGGAGTAAAAATTTGAATTTGGTATCCATTTCTCTTTTTTATTTAAATCGAATTACATAATCAAAATATTTATTAAATATATTAGAAGTGCAATATAATTCTGTACGTAAAAAAAAAAAAAAAAAAAAAAAAAAAAAAAAAAAAAAAATATATCTCTATATATATATATATATATATATATATATATAAATATATATATATATATATTATATATATATATATATATATATATATATATATATATATATATTTATATATTATTATATATATATATATATATATATATAATATATATATATATATATATATATATATATATATATATATATATAATATATATATATATATATAATATATTATATATATATATATATATTATATATATATATATAATATAATAATCTTTTATTTTTTAACTCTTCTCTCTATCCCATATTCTTTCTATTCTTAACTTCAAAATAACGCACATCCTCTCTTTTTTTTCCTTTCTCTGAAATCATTAGTCAAGGCAATTTCAATACTTACCACAAGTAAAGAATACAGTAGCTTCAATTTCTCAAAATATATTTGGTAAACTTACCTTTTATATCTCTATCCCAAATGACCTTGAGGAGATCGCCTTCTAAACCTTTATTTATTCCTTCTCATTATGCTGCAAAACTCTATCCTACTCTGGATTCCTCTGATTACCCTCCAATCTCTGTATCCTCTTCAATCTCTGCAAGTTTTCAACGGGGCAGGTTTGCGGCATGACGGTCTGACTTGCGATCTTATTCTTTGATTTCCCATGGAATGATTATTTCTTCAGCGGGAGAGGTTCCTCGAATGTTCGATGCATAAATAGGTGCTTTTCTCATCAGTACATTCCATATTCTTTCCCTTCAACTAAATTTACATTTTTTTTGGTATAAACCTGAACAGTCATTCACTAAATTTGGTTTCTTAAGATAAAACAAGGATTTTGTGACATGCATGATTACATAATTAAAAAATTATTTCTACCTTCGTCCACATCAACCTCCCCCCCCAGTTTCTCCCTAGCCACATCCATCCACCTCCACCTCGGCCTTCCCCCCCCCTTCTATCTCGGATCTCATCACTCTGCCCACATCCATTCTCATCCATTCTACATTATGCCCAAACCATCTTAATACACCCTATTCCGCTCTACGCACAATTCCTCTCTTCCTTTCACACATCTCTCTTATTCCTTCGTTTTCTTATTCTATCTACCATCCTTAACCCACATATAGCCCTCAATATATATATATATAATATATATATA
>SEYY01009903.1:25000-27959 GCA_009176605.1 Armadillidium nasatum
GGGACATCAATTTTTTTTTAGAATATATTGTTTATAACCAGACTTAGCATTAGCAGGTGGCGGAATTTTGTTTAAAAATTGTGAATTATAAGAAGTAATATTAAAAGAATTAAATAATAAATTATAGTTGTAAATTGTTATAAAATAGAAGAACAGAAGTAGTAAAATTAAGTTAGAAATATTTCATAAATAAAATTCGAGTTAAAAAATAATTAAGTATTATTATTGGGAGACTATTATAAAAACTGATTTTTTCTCATAAATTTCTAAATATTTATTTTTATGATGGCAGAGGATAATAGGGACGCTAATGATAATAGGAACGCTAATGCTATAAATTTTTCAAGTATAATAGGTCGATTGAAATCATTTGATGGGAAATCAAATTTCAAAAGTTTTATTAACCAGTTTAACGTTAGAGCTAGATTGGAAAGTTGGGATGAAGATAGTAAGGTGAATATTTTGAGATGTTTGTGCATAGATACGGCACAAACCTATTTGAATACAAACCCAGAAATAGAAGAGTTGAAGTATGATGAATTAGTAGCTTTCTTAGCAAAGAGATTTCAAACTGTCATTACAAAACAAGAATCTTACTCTCGCTATACTAGTGTAAGACAAAATAATTTAGATGTTAGGAGTTATGCAGATAAGATAGACGAAATAAGCGAAGAAGTGATGGAGTTTTTGACGGAGTTTGACAATGTGGAAAGTAGGGATCAATTTTTAATCTCTATCTTTATTAACGGTTTAAATATTGAAATTAAGAAGTTAGTAGGTATACAGGAATATACATCATATAATGCATGTATTCAGGCTGCCTTAAAAGCCGAGAAACTATTACCAAACAAAAGACCAATAAATAATGTAAATGAACAAGAAAGAAATAGTTACCCTTATAGATTTAGAAACACTTCCCATCATAACAGGTATTATACAGACCAACGTAGAAATAATTATGGTCATGTAAATTATATAGATTGTTTCCATTGTGGTGAAATTGGTCATAAGAAGATTTCTTGTCCTTATTTGCATAGAAGAAACACCCCATTTCCGAACCAGACAAAAAACTATTAAACAGGTCTATCGATGATGGTTACATAAGCCCCATTGTAAATATTAGAGTAAATAACACTAAGTCTTTAGCATTTTTTGATTCTGGAGCAAATATATCGATTGTTTCATATCAATTTTATTGTAAGTTATCTGAGATGGACCTGATTGGTAGTAAAATAAAAACAGCACGCATACAAGCAACTAGTGTAACAGGTGAAACATTAGACATTTTAGGGAAAATTCCACTTTATTTAATTATAGGCAGAGTGAAAATAGTCCATGAAGTATATATTTTAGATAAAACTCAGTTCACTGGAGATATTTTAATAGGAAGGGATATAATGAGAAGACTAGGGAAAGTCACATTTGATTTTGAAGAGAAAATTATACAGATAAATAAATATAAAATGCCCATTGTATACGTAGACAATCGTAATATGGAATGTTTTAAAATTCAAAAGAAGGAAGATTTATGTCAGGATAAGCTAAAGGTAGATAAGAAAATTGTTTTACCTCCAAGATCTTTCGTAAAAGCATACGGTTTAGTAGGGAAGAAATGGAGAGGTAAAAATGTAGTAATCGAATCCAGTTGCAAGGGAGGATTGAGAGTAGGAAACACACTTGCATGTGTCAACGATAAGCTACAAATACCTTTCACTATAGCAAATTACTTAGACCATGAGGCTGTATTGAGCAAAAATGAATTGATAGGCGATGTTTTCTTGGCAGAAGATGAAGAAATAGAAGTGCCAAACATCGTAAAGTCCGAAGATACATTTAATTTAGAAGAGATAAATTTAGACAATTTAGAGACGAATCAACAAGTAAAGATATTAGAAATAATTAAAAAATATAAGGATGCTTTTGCTCAGACTTCGGACGACATAGGTTTATGTACTTTAATAAAACATAAAATAAATACAGGGGAAACTAAACCAATTTTTACCCCTCAGTATCGTCTTCCGCAAGCGACTAAAGAAATTATGCAGGAGCATATAGACAAAATGTTGAAAACAGGATTGATAGAGAGGTCAAATAGTTCATGGAATTCACCCATTTTATTAATTAAAAAGTCCGATAATAGCTTTAGATTTATTTTCGATGGACGTCAATTAAATAAAGTCACAGAGGTTGAAGTAATGAGTATGCCAAAGATAGACGAGATTCTTGCTTCTTTGAATGGATCGCGTTATTTTTCGGTTTTAGATAATTTGAAGGGGTTCAACCAGATTTTAATAGATGAGAAGGATAGGCCTAAGACTAGCTTTATTGGCCCGGATAACTTAAAATACGCTCATTCTCGCATGTGCTTTGGGTTAGCTGGTGCTCCGAATACGTTCACTCAAGTGTTAAATTTGTTATTTTCCGAAGTGATGGGTAAATTTTGTCAAATTTACATGGATGATCTTATTTTATATAGTTCATCATTTGAGGATCATTTAGAATATCTTGAGCAAGTGTTAAAAATATACAAGGATGCAGGTCTTAAATTATCGTTAAAAAAGTGTAAGTTTGCGAAGGAGTCAGTAAAGTATCTAGGACACATCATATCTAGAAAGGGCATACAAATAGATCCTATAAAAGTGCAAGGGAATAAGGGACTATCAGGTTCCTAAGAATGCGAAGGGTGTGAGGAGATTTTTGGGCATGGCTGGTTATTATAGGAAATTCATTAAAGATTTCTCTGGAATTTGCGCTCCCCTTACAAACTTGACAAAGAAATATGCGAAATTTATATGGTCAGACTTGGAGAATGAGGCTTTTGATAAATTAAAAGAATTATTATCTTCCTCCCCGATACTCATTCATCCTGACTTTAATAAACTTTTTAAATTACATACAGACGTCTCAGACCAGGCTATCGGCGCAGTTTTAACGCAAGAGATAGATGGGATCGATCGCC
>SEYY01009904.1:0-2500 GCA_009176605.1 Armadillidium nasatum
AAGACGTGGAACAACCTCAAGAGGAGTCGTCTGAGGACGATGAGACAGACTTACTAAGTCACAGTGCAGATCAGGGTCTAGAAATTAACTTTGATGATGACAGAAAGGAGTCATAGTTCCAGACTTAGTTGTTAATCATATTTTAAGGGGTGTTGCTTGGAAAGAGGTGTGCATTGGAGAAGTACGAAAATGCGCATTTCTCGACACTGGCTCTGTCATTAGCCTGATACAAGAGTCAGTTGTATACGATCTGAAGCAGTTTGGGAAAATAGAGAAGGAGTGGACCTTGGAGGTGACACTTAACGGGGTTGGAACCGGATTAGTAGAATGTTCAAAAGCTGTGGAGATTAAGATGGATACGAAATACAGGCAGATAACACTACCGTTGGTGGTTGTCCAGGATGGTTTCATCCCAGCCTGTTTACTTTTGGGTATGAATTATCTGGTGGAGACGGAAGCAGTTTTGGACTTTGGAGAGGGGATAATTTTCCACGGTGACGATGCGGACAATCTAAGCGACACATTCATAACAACTGTTGGGATGTTCAATATTTTGGTGCATGGGGTTGGTGATGAAGGGCGTCTACTGGCACTAGAGGATATAATCAAATTGCAGACAGGTCAGATTCAATAAAGCTGTTGAGAGAGAAGGTGAGGAAGCACATGAAGATTGAAAGGAATGAACCATTATTGAAAGATTTTTATAGATATCGCGAGGAGTTTTTAATGAAAGGACCTGTGTTAGTAAGAAAGATCGGAACGAGTTACTGTAGTGCAGTGGTAGGATTTAAGCAATTGGTCAACATAAGCGTGACAACCCACAGAAACCTGGCTCACATAGGGCGGGATAAATTGCTTGATGCAGTTTTAAGACATATATGGCATCCAAAGATTTATACTGGGATACAAGAAGCGTGTAGGACTTGTCCAAGATGTCAATTAATGAAAATCGACCATAAAGTAATTTTCCACCTGTGTGGAAAGTAGAGGTGAAAAATCCCTTTCGAATTGGTTTCAATAGACGTCATGTCGATGCCGAAAACAAGAGGAGGCCACATTCCGTGTTTAGTCTCCGTTGACTACTGTAGCAAGTGGGCTGCAGTTAGGCCACTGAATGACAAGTCTGCAAGGAGCGTAGCCGATGCATTTGAGTATCATATATTACCAGCTTTTGTGCGTGTCCCTTGTAAGATATTTGACTGATAATGGGGTGGAATTTAGAAGCAATAAGTTTGAAGAGATGCTACGAAATTATGGAGTTGATCATGTCATATAGCAGCCGGTAAAAACCTGCTAGTAACGGGGCTGTGGAGCGTGTAAACAGAACATTCGCGGAATTACTGAAAAACATCATCGAAAAAGAACTAGACTGGGATACTTGCCTGCCAAGAGCAGTGCTGACATACAATAACACGAGTCACACTGAGCTTGGTATGTCACCGGCTGAAAAACTGATGACTGAACAACACGAGAACTGAACGATATTACCTATCCCGAGAGAAGAACAGGAAAAGTGGCGAGAAGGCAACCCAAATTGGTTGCTCCTATGCGGTGGGGGTAAAAGTAAAAAGGAAAATTGTGACAGTAGACAGAACCCTTGGAAAGGAAATTGGGAGAAAGATACGAGGGTCCCCTTTGTTGTCACAAAAGTAGTTTCGGAGGGGATGACATATGAAATTCAAGGAAAAGGAAAAACTATGAGGGGGCATTATTCCCATTTAAAAGTTTGGGCAGACCCACCTTCGTATCTAAGGAAGTATTTCCAGCAGGAGGAGACTATATCTGATTCGGAAAACTTGCATATGGATGTAGTTTAAGAAGCTATTCCAGAGCCGGTAACACCAAGATATGTTCCCATACAAAGCAGTAATCTCCCAAGCACTGAAACACAAAGGAAGAGAGGATCAAAATTGAAAGAGGCATGGCAGATGCTGAAAGAAGTTGCTTTAGAAAAGGTAGGTAAAAAAATTGAAGTGTCTGTTCAAACTAGTAGTATGGAAACTAACAACGTGAGCACCCAAACTGAAGACGTAGATTTGAGACTTTCCCCTATAGAAGCCGATAACTATGCAGATTGGTTCGATGTCGAGAGTGTAAACAGTTATGAGAGTGATTCATTTGATATTCAAGTTTGAGAAATCACTTTGTTTTCCTGAAAACAGTTATACGTTGGGAGCTGGAGTAGGTGATCTAAGTAGTGCTAGTGAGGATGCAAGTATTGACCAACGGGTTAAAGAACTGGGAGTGGCATACACTGCACGATCAAACCAGTCAATTGGAGTGTACAGTTTCCTTGATACTTTGAAGACTCCGGAAGATAAAGTAACGACTAGTGAAGACGAGTTGAGAGAAGTTAGAAACAGAATGGAACAGCATCAAAAAACAGAACACAGGAAGGAGGATCACTATTCCCCTCCAAAAACACGATCCCGAGGATCAGTTCCATAATTTTCAAACGTACAAGAGAATACGAAAAGAGAAAGGAAGCAAAGAGACGAGC
>SEYY01009904.1:17500-22500 GCA_009176605.1 Armadillidium nasatum
TAACCATTTGTGCACTTTTTTAACCTCCCAGGTAACTTCCTGAGAAAAAATTAATCCTTTTTATTTTTTTTAAATTTCCCCCAAAAAGGGCCAGGAAAGAACTAAAAATGATTAGGTTGTCAGATTTTCTGTTTTTAGCCAAAAAAGTAGCTAATATCATCTGCCTATAGATCTCGCGGCTTATAATATATATATATATATATATATATATATATATATATATATATATATATATATATATATATATATATATATATATATATATATATATATATATATATATATATATATATATATATATATATATATATATATATATATATATATATATAGGGTTAGGAGATACAATGCCATATAAGAAATGATATAGAATACGATTTAATCGTAAATGAATAATCTAACGAAGTATCGATATTACAAAGGTAAATAAATCTAATAATTTGAAGAGTTTACCTAAATTTATTAGATAAAAAAGTTCTAACTCAAAATATATTTTCAGCAAATGTTTTGAAATGATGTTATAAAAACCAAAAATTTGAGAACCAATTTACCGATTTATTTTCTAAAAAGAAAATATCTGAATTTTTTTTTTTTTCTTTTTTTTTTTACATTTTTTACCCTTGTCCCAACGATTCGTTAGGACAATTTTTTGAAGTGAGAAGACGTAAACTTCATCAGCATGCTCATAAGCCATGACTAGACAAACACAAGCTGCATCAAATTGGGACACTGTCATCTTGATAAATGATTCCTCGCAGTCACATTGATAATAGTACCTGCAGAATTCCATGATATTTTCCCAAGGCGTGACGAAACCTAATCCATGCGTCTGTCATAAGGTAGTCCTGATTATAGGCCTGGGATGGTGTTCTCCACACGTAAACTCGGTCGGAGGTTAGGAACAGTGGGAAGGTCAATTCTTTGCACCAAATGACTATCTTCCATTGGTCACCAATCCAATCAGTTAACTACTCTCTCCTCTTTCAGACATTCACGTCTTTTACAAGAGGTTTGGCAATTGCAGAGAGCCCATGAATTTTCAGCCTATAGAATTACTTTCTCACTAATTTTTGTGTTAACAGTATTTGCAAGGAGTGGTATTCAGTTCTGAAGAAACCTTTCGCATCTGTTGTTTTCATATCTTTGTTCACAGTCCTCAGCAGTACTTATCTGTCTCTGTCACCCAGTTTCAACTTACGTCCACTCTGGTGTTTACCGGATGATGTTTCAGGAAGCAAAATACTCGCTCATAACCCTTGATACGGTACCTTGCGATGCACCAAATAACATTTTCACTTTCCTCAAAGGCGCACTTGCTAGGTGGGTACCAAAAATTTATTTTCTCTAGCAATATGACGGAAAAATTTTTACTCACATATTTGTTCGAATCAATCTCAGCACCGTCGTCACTAGACAAAGTTCAGAGCATTCTGACACCTAACCTTTTTTCTTGTCTAGATAAACTATTTCGTATTTCTAAACATTGTGTAGACCGTTCATTAATGTCATATGATAAATCTTCACTTTCATTGCCTCTTTGAACTCATTCTCATTTATTCTAATTATCATTTTGCTGCTTTTTCCTTTTTTCTCTCTTGTCCTTCATTTTCCTTGTTCTTGTTGTTCTTTTTTATTGATTTCTATTTTCATAAACATCCTTTTTCAGCTCTCTCACAATGCAAATTCGTTTACATTCATATGCTGAGTATCGCAGATCATTTCAAGAGTTCGTTTGCCTTAACTGTTTGTAAAAACGAACTTGTTCCTCTTCCTGTTCTTTCCATCCTTCTTATCACCTACACAGTATACAGCCACTAAGACCACGAATCCTTAAAGCAAACCCAATGTTCATCAGGAAGTTTTCCCATCCTTTTTTAAACAAACTTTGATGTTTTTTTCCAGAGTGATCCTTCCTATTCATCTTACTAACATATTTTGAATAACATTCTTCACTAACAAAGTTTTGTATCTTCGGAATTCCAATTTCACCCATCTTTTTGAATAGGGTTGAATCTCAGGCTATAAGATTACAATAAACTCTCATTTCCTTTCAATATCTCTTGAACACCCTTTTTCTGTCTTTCTGTATAAATACTCTTCAAAAAAATACACCAACTAACAATTAGAAAAAATGGCAAAACTGTCACAACGAAATTTCAATGCAGAAAAGACATATTATTCATAAGAAAGTAGCATCACCAAATTTTTTTCTTTAAAAAGGAAAAATAACTCAAAAAATTCGGAAAAACATTTTAATATCTCTTTTTTTTGGGGAATATTTTTGTAGAGTTTTGCAGTGGCATTTGATCGAGGGTGTCAACCACAACCATTCTCATTCCACCACCTCTTCGTCTCCTCGAATATCACAAATGGTATCCTGTTTTCACAAGAATTTAGTCAAGATTTGTCATTTCAGTTCTGCTTGTTGTGATGCTTTTTCAGCTAATTCTGTTCTGTGAAATTCCTTTCTATCTAGTTTTTCCTGCTGTATTTTATCTTTCGCGTATTAAAGCTTAGGTGGGTTCTCTACCGTCTTTTATCTCTGTCCACCTTATTGAAAAAAACTATGACGGTAAATGGTGGTAATACGTAATAAAAAAAGATGCCATTTACCAATTGATGGAGGTCATCTTGGTTTTAAGACGCTAAATATCTTTCTCTTTATTTTTCGTTTATTTCTACTAAGCAAAAGCAAAGTTTGAAAAAGAAAATTCGTCACAAGGATTAAAAAAAGTTCTTCGAACACTCGTGAATAAGACCCAAAGTTGCTTAACAACAAAATCATTTTTTTTTCTACTCAGGTAAAAATTAATCTCGAATTATTTTTCTCTTTTCTTTTTAATTCTTTTTTTTTCTTTCCTAAATTCATTTTTTCTTTCATTTTTTTTCTTTAGTTCCGTCTAGATTTGCTTTATTAAGTTTCCTCATTTCTTCCCACAGGAAAATATCCCCAATTCTCTCACTGCTTCACTCTCGTTAATATATATATATATATATATATATATATATATATATATATATATATATATATATATATATATATATATATATATATATATATATATATATATATATATATATATATATATATATATATATATATATATATATATATATATATATATATATATATATATATATATATATATATATATATATATATATATATATATATATATATATATATATATATATATATATATATATATATATATATATATATATATATATATATATATATATATATATAAGAGAGAGAGAGAGAGAGAAATCCCATTTTATTTATTATTTAGTAATTATTTTTTTATAGAATAGAAATCCAATTTTACTTTATTAGTAAATTTTTTTATAACTAGATTAAAGAAATTTTAAAAGTAACGTCACTATTTTACGTCATCATTTTATGTCATTTACGTCATTGTTTTCTTTATGACATTTTCTTATTGTTTTTTTTTATAGCTAAGATATTCATAGATTTAATAATTGGTTTGTTTTGGAGAGTGTTGGTCATTTTTCAATGACTGAAGTGCTTAAATGAGATGGTTCGATTTCTTGAGTGAATCTAAGAGAGAAACTGACTAGAAAATACAATTCCTCGAATAGATTTATTAAAATAAAAAGAAAAAAAATTATGGACAACGTCTCGCTAAATAAAGGAGCTAACTTCTTTTAGCGGATTAGCGGACCAACAAACCAGCAAATTTTAGTTTAACTTTTTATTCAACTATAAATCAGCAAACACTAAAATCATCAATGTTGGCTTATGTGTGTGTGTGTGTGTTCGTGTCTTCAACATACATTTAAACTCACATACCATAATTATGATTAACTACTAGTAAATGCAAGGGGTTATTAATAGACGTACCAGCAAGTGGACAAATGTCTGCGTGTTCCGTCACATTAAATATAAATATTTCGATTTTGTGTTAATAGATTTGAAAGATGTCCTGAATGACGTCCACTGCCTGTGTGAACCCTTCACCAATCTTTTCCATTCATTCCTATCCTCTGTCAATGGCACACCCTCCTCCCAATTCATCCCTCTATCCCTTAACAGCTCCTTGACATTACTCATCCAAATTCCCTTCGGTGGTCTCTCCCTATCTCTCACACCCTCCACTCCTGAAACAAATACCTTTTTAGCCATTCTCTCTTCATTCATCATACCAACATGTCCAAACCATCTCAGCATACTTTATTCAGCTCTCTCAATCATGTTCTTTCTTCCTCCATACATTTCCTTTATTAATATATTATATATATATATATATATATATATATATATATATATATATATATATATATATATATATATATATATATATATATATATATATATATATATATATATATATATATATATATATATATATATATATATATATATATATATATGGTATAATGCTCTTGTATTCTATTTTTCCTAGATTAGTTGCATTCCATCTATTCAAGTAAATCTAGAGAAGAAATTCCTAGGTCCAAATTAAGTTTCTCTGATTCACTTTCACAAAATGGAAATGAAGATTATAATAATTATAATTTTGAAATTATCTGTAAATAATTAGAGTGAAAAAATTATGATTAACGAACTTTCAATTAATAAAAATAATTAATTTAATCAAATTTGAAAATTTTAATTTCGAAAATTTATTTTGAAGAGAAATGATTTACAATCATAAAAATATTCATTTTTTATTCAGAAAAATCGTTAACATTTCAAATATTCGTAAAATTAATCTCTTAAATAATCTTCCTTTTCTTCTTCTTCTTCTTCTTCTTCTTCTTTCTGCTTTCTCTTTTTCTCTTCTTCTTCTTCTTTTTTCTTTTCTTCTTTTCTTCTTCTCTCTTTTGTTCTCTTCTTTTTCTTCTTGTTTTTTCTTCTTCTTCTTTTTCTCTTCCTCTTCTCTTCTTCTTCTTATTGTTCTTTTTCTTGTTCTTTTCCTTCTTCTCTTTTCTTCTCTTCTTCTTTTCTTCTTCTTTTTTCTTTTCTTTTCTCTTTT
>SEYY01009906.1:0-5000 GCA_009176605.1 Armadillidium nasatum
ATACGAGATCTTATCTCATACGTCATTAACAAATATTCAAAGTAAATGTCGAATTATTGCTTTTCATCTCATTTAACATTTATTTAAAGTATCTTTAATTATCTGGGATACCTGATTATGGAGCACATGCATGTTATTAGTAACTCTAACAATAATTATTTAGTTTTCAATTTTAATTATATCCCTCCAGCAGCCCAACCCATCCTAAATATATTTTCTGGACCTTTAATCGGCCTTATAGAATTTATATATATAGAAGTAACACATGCTTTGGCTCTGAGAACGATGAAGGCATCTGTGGAAAAGGTTAGGGGTGGGGGCAAAATCCTACCCTTTTTGAGGGGTGGGGGCAAAATCCCTACCCTTTTCAATGTTGATGGTTCATATGAACTTGTTATTTCGAACAGTTCAGGCTAGGAAGAGTGTTTATCGGTAATGCAATAAATACAGTAATCTTATTATCTCGCTAATTTTCATTCTGTTCGGAATAAGTTGCAGGAATATTATTCAAAGGACTAATTTACTAAAGATTGAAGTAATTCACCAAGACTGAGCTGAGCTGTTTTGGTTTACCTAATGGTAAACATTTTTAACCCCTTGCCAAAAATATCTCTAATAACTTCCATAAATCTGACTTTTCTCATCTTATTTAACTCTAATGGATATATAATAATACTGATATATATATATATATATATATATAATTATATAATAATATGATATATTATATAATATATATTATAATATATATATATAATTATAAATATACTATATATATATATATATTATGTTGGGGTGTGTGTGTGTGTAAAAATCACATTTATTTATTAAGGAAATGCATACATTTATTTGTAATTGCATTTCTCAACCATGAACAATAAAAATAAATAAAAGTATATTTGTTAAACTAATGTAAAATAACATCAAATAAGTAATTTTCGTATTTCTTGTTAAATAATCATGGATAAAGTAGTGAAAAAGATATTGAGAGATTTGGAAGGAAATAAAATATTAAACAGTTCGAAAAAATATTTTTAAAAAAATTACCTTAAAAAATAAAAATAAAAAATAAAAAAAATTAAAAAAAATGTTTGAAATTGGTTCCAGTTCCAACTCGAATTCAGACTCTTTTGGATTGAGTTACCAATCGAGTTCCCTATTCTAGCAATTGGGAATCACATAAAGATTGCACACACACACACAACACATATAATATATATTTAAATAAACTAATATACGTATATATTATTATATATATATATATATATATATATATATATATATATATATATATATATATATATTAATATATATATATTTTAATTAAGAAAAATTAATTGCGTATAAAAATTCTTTATTTGTATCGAAAATAAGAATTATTTACTACCTTTGAATATTTATTCAGTGAGAGAATTTTCTTTTGCCAACTCAAAAAGTGGGCAAAATACATTCACACTATTTTACAAATTATTACGCAAACATATTTTCATTGCATCAATAATATATTAATATATATATACTATATATATATATATATATATATATATATAATATAATACAATATATATATATATAATTATATATATATTATATATATATATATTATATAATAATTAAAAGTCTGCTAGCACTCTCGCGGAAAAATAGTTCATTAAACATCGAAGTTTAGTTTGCATATAATATATATATATATATATATATATATATATATAATATATATATATATATATATATATATATAATATATATATATATATATATATCTATATATATAATATTATTATATATATATATAATATATATATATATATATATATATATTAATATATTATAGTATATATATTATATATATATATAATAAAATATATAAATATATATATATATATATATATATATATATAGTATATATATATATATATATATTATATATATATATATATTATTTTCTTGGTGGAAATCTGAAATCAAAATAAATTGAATAGATTTTGAACAAACAAAATTTGGAATCAGTTTTTTGTGCAGATTCTGTAGAATGTTTTCGGTAAGAGTAACAACAAGAAAAGATTTACAGAATTGCTGAAGCTGAGAAGACCTAAAGTTAAAAAGGAAAGAAAAATCTCTGTTACTGAAGATACTGAAATAAGATTACAAGAAATGAAAATCTGGTTTAGAAAAGATTAGAATTAGGAAGGATAGTTATGAAATTGAGAAGGGTCTCCCTTTTTTTCCTTTATAACTTGAATAAACGTACTCTTCAGCCAGGAAGGATATATCAAAGTTGATAGGCAGAGACTCAAATAACTTACTAAGAAGGTTACAAGCTCATAAGAACAGGTATTGAGAACTACATGAAATAAAGCGTCAAAACTACACGTCTCCTAAGTATAAAACTCTGAGGAGATCAGAAAACACACTATAGAAGAATTTGCAATTAGCTGACAGGAAGAGTAGAAGAGTGAAAAGCACCGGAATTGTCTAATATGAAATTAGAGGCAAAATATTGAACAAAAAATTTAGCTTTATCAGAAAATATGAAAGTGGGTGAAGTTATCAGGTTATCTGAAGGTATTAAAAGAGATTACGAGGAAGACCCAAATTAAAGTTAACATTTTTATCAAAGAACTAATTGCCAAGAAGGATTAGAATAAGAACTAAAGATTATTATTTGTTTAGAGGAAAGGAATTTTCAGAATCGTGAATTTTTTAATCAGTTTAGGACGATTTCGATATGAAATTTAAATTTCATTAAATCCTGGAGGAGTTTTAAGACGACGAAAAATCTCGAAGGCATCGACGTGTTAAACGCAGAAGTTAAACGACGATTTGCGAGAGGGGGAGGGGGGTGAAATGTTCGCCTCAAAGACATAAATACTCACTTTGGTTATGAATTCTACACACTTTGCATAAGATGAAATGTTGGAAAGTTTAGAAAAGGTATATTGTGCTGGGGGAATTTACAAAATGATCATGGATACAAATAGAGAAGGAGCTGATAATTGCTATAGAGAGAGAATACATAAAGTCATATAAAAAATATAAAGAATATTATAAAGTTATATATATTCAAAAGAAGGGGAAAGCCAATGACTAGTGAGAACATTGAAATCACCGCGAATGATGATTTCAGAGAAATTATGATACGAAAGAATGTGAAAAATTTTGAGTTTGAAAAAAAAACTAAAGATTAATGCAGTAAGATGAAATAGAGTAGAATTTTCAGAGGGAACCCTCAACCACTTGAGTCTGGGTTAAGAACAAGAAGAGAGATTCTGGGAAGTATAGAAGGTGTTCAACATAGTGAAAATTGGTCTGAAGACCTCGAATGCTCCAGAAATTTTGAAGGAAGAAGAAGATTGTACATCAGAAGAAGCAATGGTGTCTTGGAAGCATCAACTGCGTTAGCTGAGGACGCAACAATGATTAGAGGGAGGAGTCTGCAGAAGACAATCTTTAGATGTGACCTCTATATGAAACTCTGATTCAAAATGAACAAACGCCATCAATTCTCAGTTTAAATAAAAGGAAAGAGTATGTACCGTGGCTCAAACGGTAGAGTGATAAACTCACGTGCTTGAGGGCGCCGGTTCGATCCCACTTGGGGATCCTAGGTATATACTACCTAGAGAAGTTCCTCTCCTAGAATAGGGCAATGCCAGTGAGATGTGAACTTTAATAAAAAATGTATGTGTGTATAGCATGGTCCGTACAACATGAGATGGGAGAGGGAGGAGGGCGTAGGAATGTAGGACCTATTTGCTAGAAAGAGACTTAGTGTGAAGTCGAAAATAATCTGGAGATATTTTCTGCGTCAGAAGAGGTAGAGTATATATATACATATATATATTATATATATATATATATATATATATATATATATATATATATATATATATATATATATATATATATATATATATATATATATATATATATATATATATATAATATATATATATATATATATATATATATATATATATATATATATATATATATATATATATATATATATATATATATATATATATATAATATATAATATATATATAAAATTAAACATAAAAAAAATTACAAAAAATTTAAAAAAAAAAAAAAAAAAAAAAAAAAAAAAAAAAAAAAAAAAAAAAAAAAAAAAAAAAAAAAAAAGTTGATTTATTCTTAATTAATGTGGAATGTCGTTCAGGATTGCATGAATCTGTAATTTTCTAATTTAAGAAACGGGAATATTTAAGTATATTAGTAAAGACAAGGTCGTGGATTTTGAAGGAAAAGATGTGTATGTTTCTCTCAAAACGAGGATAAAAGAGACGTATTCATAGATAGCATGTTCTTATTTCAAGGAAGAATTGAGAACATAAAAAACAAAATGGTGTTACGTCTTTGATAGAGTTTAACTTCCTTTGAAATGCTTGAAACTGCTTCTAGCAAAGTAATATAAGGGAAAGTCATTTAATAAAATCCTGTTTAACAGCTGTCATAAGTGGTACTTTATACAGGGTGTGAAATTTGTTCAGGTTGGAAAAATATTCCTACAAATGTGAAACTATAGATAGATAGATAGATAGATAGATAGATAGATAGATAGATATAGATAGATAGATAGATAAAGTCTGTAAGTTATGGAAGTTTTGCCTGGCATCTTATTCATTTTATTTAAGCATATGAGATAGATTCTTCCACCTCTCTTAATTTTTAATCTCATTTCGACTTCCTCAGCATTTTCATACTTACGACATTACACTGGCAATATTTTCAACAGTCACAACAAAGAAATTTTCGATACAGCTTGATATTGCCATTAACATTTTGTTGTCGAGGCAATGACTCATTTGTGGCACGTGTTAATACGAGTGCAACCTTTTTTATATGACCTTTACATTGATTGTTAATAATTTTAATCTACTGTTATATGGTACCTCCTCCTGATTATTTAAGAGCTGTGTAATTAATTCCCTATTTCCACGTGTTTCAGAAAGATTGAATTATCCTACCATCGATTC
>SEYY01009906.1:17500-22500 GCA_009176605.1 Armadillidium nasatum
TTTTTTGTAAACGTATATGACGAGGTGACCTTTTACAAACCAGCAAAATACAGTGACTCCCCAAATAACAGAGGCTTGCGAATTTTATTTTGAGTATATTGTTGAGGGACGAGGACAAAGCCTGAGAGTACCATATTACCATGTAAAGCACTTTATCATGTAAAACCTACTTCATAAAGTGAAGAAAATCAATCAAAGGACAGTGACTTGTAGTTTCAACGATTTGGTGTTGATTAAACGAATGCATAATTTATTTATGGTGACGAAAACAATAGACCATTTTTCAATATTAAATGTGGATGGAATACCCAAACTCACGACGTGCTAAGCAACCTACTCCACACAATAAAAAAACTTGCTGTTCTCATACCTTCAATACCTTCAAAGACTCGGATTTTTCGATGAGGCGGAAATAATAAGCCAGTGTTGAAGGAGACTAAAGTTTGTTCCTTAAAAAAAAGGACTTTTATTTAAAGTAATGAAACTAAAACAATAAAACCTAGTTTCTAACTTCTATACTTCAGAAATGAAATTTATAAGCTAAAGACACTAAGCTACATTAATATTATTTTAGTAATCAAAGAAGTTTGTGTTTTTATGTTCTCGTCAGATGATTTACGTTTCGTCACAGTTGTAAACGAACTTTTGTCAATGTTAAGAAGAGCTGGACATAATCCAAAAGAGTGACTTTAATTAAAAGATTTATATAGGGGTCAAAAATGCACTTCTTTAGACAAATAATGTTTAGTCAACGCATGTTGACCATCAGATTTGCTACCTAAAAGACATAAATGTTCTTATGAGGTTACAGAGCAAAAGAATGTAAAAGTTAGGCAAGTTGAGGAAAGAGTCGTTTCAAATTTCTCAAGAAACTTGGCTTAGATACACAAAAGTCTTACATACAAAATTTTATTAAAATTGTGCTTCTTTCACTCACATTTAGACTACTTTCCAGAAGAATCGTTGACATTAGTTAAGCATAGTGAGAGACTTCTCCGATACACTCGGCGAAATAGATATATCAAGGAAAGTGTAGACCTCATACGGTAACAAATGGCTGCTGGATATATATATAGTGAAACCTTGTTAGTAGAACGCTCGCTAACTCGAGCTTCTTGTAATTCGAACATAAATTTTCGTCATTTTTGCCTTGTAATTCGACCAAAACTTGTAATTCGGACAGAAATTCAAACTGGCTGTAGACATGCGGTTAAAAACAATTAGTCATGTTTTACCAAGGGCAGAGATTAGAGTCCCAGTCACGCGTAGATATCTATAGTGTTTAATAAGTGAAATGTTTAACTTCATATACGTATATTTTTCCTTATGCTTAACTCTGTTTATATATTTTTATAATACATGTATTTAATTAATTATAATTTATTAATTATATTAATATTTACAACAAATTCTAGTGAATTCAGATGCCTTTCGATGTAAAAAGAAATATTTTAAAAAATGAGATTTTGGAGGGTTCAGGAACAGATTCATTGATTAAACATGTATTTCAATGGGGAAAGTCTGCTTTGTAATTCGAACCGAGTTCCGAAACGTATTAAGTTCGAATTACGAGATATATTATAATATAGTATAATATATATATATATATATATATATATATATATATATATATATATATATATATATATATATATATATATATATATATATATATATATATATATATATATATAGATATTATGTATATATATATTATATATATATATATATATAATATATATATATATATATATATATATAATAATATATATATATGTGTGTGTGTGTGTATGTGTGTGTGAAGCTAATGTACAAGAGGCTTGATTATTAACAATTAACAATTGCAAAAATTATTTAGAAAATAACTGATGTGAAGCACCATAACGGCACAACTTTGTTCTTTAGAAAAAGAAGAAAAAAAAATGATTGGTTCCCATAATATTTCAGAGCTTAGACTTGCACCTGCAGATATGTCTAAAAAGAGATATTAATATTATTCTTAATGTGAACGTCCTGGTCAATATACGTAGAAGATCTTGTATCAGCAGCTGTTTTGAGGTAGGACCCCACCCCCCACACCCCAGTTGTTACTATTACTACTTCCATAAAAAACTAATAAAATGTAATTCTAACTACCCTCTAGCTTTGTGGAATATTAGCATTAGATATATATATATATATATATATATATATATAATATATATATATATATATATATATATATATAATATATATATATATATATATTATATATATATATGAAAAGGAGAGATAGAGAGAGAGAGAGAGGAGAGAAAAGCTGTAAAAAAGAAAAAAAAAAAAAAAAAAAAATATTAATATATTATAATATATATATAATATATATATAATAATATATATAAGAGAGAGAGAGAGATAGAGAGAGAGAGAGAAGCATGTAAACATTCTCGTAAGTAAATATTTTCCAAGTCTTGTCTGATAATAGGAGGAGGTTTTCAGGTTGAATGCAATGACAGTGAGTTATGATGAAAATTATGTACTCTGTAACCTTTCCTAGATGCATTGGGGGGTATTTCAAAGTATGTGTGTTTGTTCGTGTGTACTAACATAGCAGATATTTGCAACAAAACAGGAAACATTATTTATATATATATATATATATATATATATATATATATATATATATATATATATATATATATATATATATATATATATATATATTATATATATATATATATATATATATGTTTTTGTCGATACTGATATTCAGATTTTCATCAGTATCGATATCGCTTAAAAATAATTGAAGCCCAATGTTCGGATTAAAAATAATTTATTTAGTAGTGGTTACAAAATAGTTAAAAATATAAGCATCACCACTCACTGGTCGGGGGGTAGGGGGAACCGAGCCCCAGTAGATATATATTCTTGTGCCATTTATTTGTATACACATCTGGTTTTTATATAAAAATAATTAAGAATATATCAGTATATTTGTCTTTCGATATATTGAAAGATAAAAAATTTGCTGAACTTATATATATATATATATATATATATATATATATATATATATATATATATATATATATATATATATATATATATATATATATATATATATATATATATATATATATATATATATATGCAAAAGAAAATACCCCCCCAAAAAAAAAAAAATGTCATCATTTTTTACGATAATTTTTTATAAAGCTAAATAGGTTTCAAACCCTCCTTTGATCTCACAAAGTGTGACTTAGTATTTCTCTCTCTCTCTCTCACTTCCTCTCTTCTTTCTCTCTCTCTCTCTCTCTCTCTATTAAAAAATAAACAGAAAAAATGAAAGAAAAATTCGTGAGTGAATTACAAGAAATTTTTATTTCAATCTTTTGAGATCACGCACTTCAATCCTCTCTCATTCTCTCTTCTTCTTCTCCTCCTTCCCTCTCCCTCTCCCTCTTCCTCTCTCTCTCTATATATATATATATATATATATATATATATATATTATATATATATATATATATATATATATTATATATATTAATATATATATATATATATATATAATATATAGTCGTAAACCCTTACAAGTGAAAACTCAATATCCATAGAGTAATAAAGGGTTTCATTTCTTTGTTTTTAAATCACACGTCAAACTCGACATGATCTCTCTTCTGACCTGACTTGACCTCTCTCTCTCTATCTCTCTCTCTCTCTCTGTCTAACGGAGAGTACTTTTGCCTACAAAGGTACAGTTAGTTACCGAACCTCGAACAATGAGTGGTGAGACTTTTTCTACTAAAAATTAATATTTAGGTAAATTCCATACATAGTCACACACACACACACACACACACACACACACACACACACACACACATATACATACACATATATATATATATATATATATATATATATATATATATATATATATATATATATATATATATATATTATATATAGGGCAAAGGCGCCGTCCGAAACGATTAATTATTCCCATAGGGCAAACGGAGTCTTATGGTGAGTTTTAACATCCCTATGAGCTTCGTTACCGATAGGAGAGTCCCTTTCTGGTCTTAAACTTACACAAAGAGTATTTCAAGATACTCTTGGAGAACTCGCATTCCATTTTTCTATTCAAAACAACCTTGAACAGATGGTGCAACTTCTACTAGTATCTCTAATTGTCTTGGAGGTTAACCAAATATACTAAATGTTTTCCTAACTTCCAATCCTTATATTTCTAATCCATTATGTTTCTCCTATCAAAATTTTATAACTTGTTCTTTCTTTTCAAGTCTTCCATTGCAAAGTCCTCGCCACCGACAAGTAGACGTTACTGACACTTAGTGCTGCTAACTTCCAATGGAAGAGTTACTGCTAAAATGGAAGTAGTCCGTCCGAGTGTGCAAAATAACAAAGGAAAAGATTTTCTCTGGAATGGAGGAGTGTTTTACATTTACTTTCCATTCAACTAATAGTAATAAATCTTGGTTAAACTCTTCTTGTTTTCGCAATATTTTTAGCAGGTACTCTGCTTTCAGGAATTACCTTCGACTTTTAAGTACAAAAACTCGTGTTCCTTTTATTTTATCCAGGAAGCGTGAAAATATGTTATTCGAGTTACTAAAAACATTTGACTTAATTAAAAAATATAACAATCTCTCTGATTCCCATATATTTATCATTTTGCAAACATGTCCAATCTAACTTTGTTTCTTCCACTTTTTCTGGTCTTATTTATTGCGACGGCAGTACTGCAGTTTTACCCAAAGGTAGATCCGAACATTTCGTTTAAAACTTTGTTTGTAGTTCCATTTGAGACGAGACGAATCCTGTGATATTTCCTATCTTGATACCTCCCTCAATCTTATGTTAGGCATTCATCTAAAGGTATTATTAGTCTCTCTAATGTTAATACTAATAAGGCGTTTGGTTCAGACAGAATCCCTGTTGTGGATCCCAAGACTTTTGTTTTCGTACTTGCACTTTTCCTTTATAAACCGTTT
>SEYY01009907.1:10000-12500 GCA_009176605.1 Armadillidium nasatum
TATATATATATATATATATATATATATATATATATATATATATATATATATATATATATATATATATATATATATATATATATATATATATATATATATATATATATATATATTATATATATATATATATATATATAATATATATATATATATATATATATATATATATATATATATATATATATATATATATATATATATATATATATATATATATATATATATATATATATATATATATATATATATATATATATATATATATATATATATATATATATATATATATATATATATATATATATATAATATTATATATATATATATATTGAGAGGATATTTAAAGACTCTTGTCCTATAAGGGGAATATTTGGAAAAATTCTTCTAACGAAAGGAGTTCATATTTAATTCGTGAAGAAGCATCGATTCCTTTTCTCCGAATATCTGGTTTCTTTCTCTTAGATACCTACTTGCTGATATAGGAGTTCGAATTTGTGTATACATGATCGCCAATCTCGTAAGTTTTGAATTGAAGTTTGTCATATGCGCAAATTGAAAAACAAAGATTTCAATGATTACAGACATGCACTGAATTCTGGAACTTTATGGAGATTATTTCACTTTTAAATCTATACTTCACCGTTTCAGATTTTAAATTTTATTTTGTGTAATAATATATTATTAAACTGTCAAACGTTTTTGAAATTAGTTATTTCCTTCATTCAGAATCCATTAATGCTTTTAGAATCAAAAATTGTAAAACTTTTTTATTAGTTCTTATGACTTACAGCACTTTGATTATTTCCAATTTTTCATTCTCTCTTATTTATATATATATATATATATATATATATATATATATATATATATATATATATATATATATATATATATATATATATATATATATATATATATATATATATATATATATATATATATACGCATATATATAATGAAATGAGTTTGAGAAAGATAAAGCAAATATTTCAATTAAATAAAGTGAAAGTATTGAAATAAGGTATTTATTTTATCTTATTTTTTTTTTCCAAATATTCAAAAATACCTGATTTTCCTTCACTTAATAGAAGAGATTCCTATATTTAATAAATGGTTTCGGAATTGATAGAATCACTTTTAATAATATGGTGAGAAATTAATTTACATTCTCTTATTTGATTCATAAGGTTCAAATGGACAAGTAATTTATCTTTGAGTTCTCTATTGAGTATTGATTAAAAAAAAATATACATTATGCTATTTAATTAAGAATTTTATAGTATTTTATTTTATTATTTTGTCTGTTTTAAAAAAAATGAATTATGGAAATAAAATTATTGGTTTTTTTATAATAACGTGTTTCTTTTCCTTCATCTTTTTTTTCTTTTTTCTTTTTCTTCTTTTTCTTCTTCTTCTTTTCATTCAGATTGATTGTCAGAGATAACTATTTGAGCTGCAAAATAGCTCATAAAAACCTTCAGCTAAACTGGAAAGACGTTTACCTCGTAAATGAGATATCCCAGGATCGATTCCAGAGCTTGATAAGATTTTGTACTCGCAAACGAGAGATCTCTGAATCGGTTTCTCTATAACATTTTCGAACTTCATAAAGCTTGTACTCTCAAACAATTTATCCCAAGATCTTCATAATATTCTTTAGTTTGAAAAGACTTTGTATTAGCAAACAATACATTTCAGAATCTGTTCTTTCCTGGCATCTCTAAGCTAGATGTCATCAAATTTTGATAGTAATGCTTTCCAACTTTGCCTAAGAAAAATGAACTGTTCGTTTTGCATCTCATTAACCTCACTTGAAGGTAGGAATTGATGAACGCCCTTCTGTAAAGATTGTAGTCCGATTTATTCTTTTCCGCTTCCGACAGTTTCGTGTTTTTTTTCAGTTTACTTCCCCCTTTTTTTTAACATATGGTCGCAATTTAGTGGGTTTACCTGTTTATAGCTGGTATTTAATTATTCCCATTCTTCAGTAGTCACCTTATGCACTTAAAAATTATTTTCTTTTTTTCGGTGAGTAATTGTTCAATATATATATATATATATATATATATATATATATATATATATATATATATATATATATATATATATATATATATATATATATATATATATATATATATATATATATATATATATATATATATATATATATATATATATATATATATATATATATATATATATATATATATATATATATATATATATATATATATATATATATATATATATATATATATATATATAATATATATATATATTATATATATATATACCTATATATATATATATTATATCAATTTAAAAAATTAATTGTCAAATTTTAGTTAAAAAATGGAAATAAATAAATTCTTCAATTCAAATATATATATTTAAAGTAATTCAGATTAAATGAGAATTAATCTATTAACTGAAATACAAGAAAACAGTTAAAATTAACTGAATAACTGAGACGCAAAAAGATGCAATTGAGAATTAA
>SEYY01009907.1:17500-20000 GCA_009176605.1 Armadillidium nasatum
TATATATATATATATATATATATATATATATATATATATATATATATATATATATATATATATATATATATATATATATATATATATATATATATATATATATATATATATATATATATATATATATATATATATATATATATATATATATATATATATATATATATATATATATATATATATATATATATATATATATATATATATATATATATATACATTAGCCACTATTATCGTGGAATTAATATGTATAATACATATAACTGCTCGGGGAATCGAACCTGGGCCCAAAAGATGGAAGTCCGTTTTGCTAACCGCTACTCCACCGATGGTTCAAAAGGAAACTTCTGTAAAGTAGCGGTTAGCACAACGGACTTCCATCTTTTGGGCCCAGGTTCGATTCCCCGAGCAGTTATATATATATATATATATATATATATATATATATATATATATATATATATATATATATATATATATATATATATATATATATATATATATATATATATATAGTAGCGAGAAGACCTTTCTCCTTGAAGAGGAATTTAATAATAGCTAAATAACTAAAACAAATCTAAACATAATCTATTGCCGACAAGTTTAGGCCTTCGGGTGATTCAAAATTTCTACTCTTTATCAAGGCTTTGAGCATAATGAAGAATGTAAAATAAAAATTGGCATATTTAAAATCAAAACAAGACAAAAATATTTTTCTGAAAAGTTATAGTAATAAATGAATGAATGAAAATTATTGTATAGAAATAAATAGTAAAAAAAGTACGACCAAAGGAAAAAATTCTACTTCAATATCAAAATTTATTTCGAATGTAGGTTTTTACTCAATTTTTTAAAGTGGTGTCAAATATATTAAGATTCTGAAGAATGGAGGTCAGATTCACGCTCAGAGTCCAAAATTACAAAATTTGAACCCTGTATAGGATGAATCTTTTGGAGAGAATGAAAGTTTAGTGACCTAATACGGGGAATGGTGAAAATGTTTCAAAATTCAAAAAGATACTTTTATTCTCTGCAATGCGAACAGAAAGACTTCGTGGTTTTCTTTTCTATGTAGGTGGCATCCCAACCATCGCATTTGAATTTGTATGCTACTGATGTGCTTAAGGGTAAGGGTTGTTTTTCTTTAACTTTGAAGAACCTTCTAATTTGAATTTGAACTGGGGATGACTTGTTTATAATTTACATTTATTTTTGGGTCCCATTTCACAGCTTATTCACCCCGTAAAAGGTAATATTGTATTAGCAGTATCAAAAGAAACCTTGCATATGAAATTGCCTTTTATGGGGAGAATGAGTTATGAAACTGAACACCGATTTTTTACTTTTCTTATTTTGGTCCAGCTCTCATATGATTTATTTTGAAAAATGAGAAATAAAAATCCTTCTAAATACATCGCAAATATTGATTTTTTTTAATACCAAATAATACTAAATATAGGTAGGAAATACATATACATTCTTGCTACATACACATGAAGTTTTATATATATATATATATATATATATATATATATATATATATATATATATATATATATATATATATATATATATATATATATATATAAGTAAGTTTGAGAACAAATAAATGCATGAGGATTATATGTAAATTGGCATGTGTGCGTGTGTCTTTATTTTTGTGGGTGTGTGTGTGTGTGTGTGTGTGTTTGTAAAAGTGAATAAAACTTGTCCTTCATTCCTTCATTACATTTGTGATGAACTTTTTGGATCACCCTGTATTTGAAGATTAAAATATTTAAAAATGAAGAAGATTTCTCAATTAAAACTTTAAAGATTTTAAGGTCAACGAGTTGGTGAAGACTTGGGAAGACTGGCGAAGATTGGCGAAGACACTTTCATATTTACTAATAAACTACTTAGTCTTTATTTCACCTTTTTTTTTGGGGGGGAAGGGAAAGATTTATTAGTCGTTTTTAATTATTTTTTCTTTATTATTTTTATTTATTAATACATATAATTAAAATTTTGTTTGTCATTTTTAATTATTTTTTTTCATTTTCATTTATTAATATATGTATATTTTTTTATACGTTTCTATTTTTAATTTTTCCTTTTTCTTTTTTCTTTTATTAACTTTGAAATTTCCAAATTCAGATTTAATTTGTAATATATAAATAATTTTTTCAAGGTTTATATATTAATAGAAATTAATTTCAGAATTAATATTTATTATTAAAGTAATTGTAATATTAATTGTTATGCAAACATTAATGGAATTGGGAATAACCATTATATTTTTATTTTCTGATATTTTCTTATAATAATTGTTATTATTAAAGTAATTATAATAGTAATATTAATTTTAATATTAGTATTAATTATTTCATACACGTCAACAGGAAATAATATTCAGTTAAGTTCATTTTTAAATGAAGAATAATAGTAATTATTAAAGTAATAGTAATATCAGAATTAGAAAGATTATTAATTTTTATACAAATATGAACAGAAGTAATAA
>SEYY01009907.1:25000-27896 GCA_009176605.1 Armadillidium nasatum
ATAATAATAGTAATAATAAGAATTATAATATTAATATTTATGGAAACGTTAATTTCTCAACTGATTTCAATATTTTTTCAAAACAGGGATAAAATTACAAAAAAAAAAAAAAAAAAAAAAAAATTCAGTAAATTATTTACAAGAAAAATTTTAATGAAAGAAAAAATTTTTAATATGCATATAAAAAAAATGAAATAAATAAATAAACTATAATTAACAAGAAGCAAAATTATTAAAAAGAAATAAATTATATTGAGAAATAAAAAAAATAAATAAAATATTCAAAAACAGAAAGCAAATACAGTTGGATTCACAAGACGAAATAAGTAAATAACCAAATTTATTGAGCATAAAAATTTGGAGTATCCATTTTCCTGTCTGATATTCCGATATTAAATTTACTGTATAAAATGTTTACTTAATTTATATCATTACATCCAGTTTATATACAAAAATACATTTCACAACAAAACATATACCAATATATATATATATATATATATATATATATATATATATATATATATATATATATATATATATATATATATATATATATATATATATATATATATATATATATATATATATATATATATATATATATATATATATATATATATATATATATATATATATATATATATATATATATATATATATATATATATATATATATATATATATATATATATATATATATATATATATATATATATATATATATATAGGTAAGCAAATACGAAAGGAAGAAAATTGATTATCAAGCAAAACCTAACTCCTTTTAAATCGAATTCAAGAGCCACGATTCGATTGTTATCGAATGGAAAATGAAAATTGGTACAAAATTGATACAAATTTGAAAGGCCATTCGATATATAAATTTGATTTAAGACGCTTCCATCGCCAATATAAGAAAGACAAATTCTAAATACAAATTTGAGTTTGGGATTAAGCTACCGAAAGAAAGAGGTCGTTTCAATTTGGGAGAAAAAGTAGAAATACTCTTGGTAATCAATTGTGCACATTCACTCATATATATATATATATATATATATATATATATATATATATATATATATATATATATATATATATATATATATATATATATATATATATATATATATATATATATATATATATATATATAATATATATTATATATATATATATATATATATATATATATATATATATATATATATATATATATATATATATATATATATATATATATATATATATATATATATATATATATATATATATATATATATATATATATATATATATAATATATTATTAATATATATATATATATATATATATATATATATATATATATATATATATATATATATATATATATATATATATATTATATATAAATTTATGTGCATGTATAGTAACATTCTAATGAAGACAATTCCATATTTGTTATTTTAATAAAATATAAAGCAATAAATCAGGATAATAATAATAATATTAATTACAAAAAGAAAAAACATAATATTAACAATAAAAATAATAACAATAATAATAATAATAATGATAATTAGTCTTATTAACAATAATAATAATAATAATAATAATAATAATAATAATAATAATAATGATAATAATAATAATAATAATAATAATAATAATAATAATAATAATAATAATAATATTATTATTATTATTATTATTATTATTATAATTATTATTATTATTTTAAAATTATTTTAATTATTAACATTATTGTTAACATCATTATTAACACTCTAAGTAAGAATAATTATAATAATAATAATGATAATATAATTATCATTATCATTATTATTACAGTTATTATCATTACAAACGACTTAATAAAGTCACACAACTCCTTCTCTGTCTCATTCGCAGATGATATATCAATACTGATAAATGACAAGAACCCCGAAACACTCTCCAAAAAAGTTGAAAGCTCTTTAACAAACATCACGAGATGGGTCGACTCAAATAAACTATCATTAAACATTCAAAAAACCTCTTACATTACAATAAGCAACAAAAATATAGGAGAAAACTTTAAAATAAAACTAAATGATGTTGAACTAACCCGAACAAATACCGCGAAAATCCTGGGAGTCATTATAGATGACAAACTAACATTTAAAGAACACATAAACACCTTAGTAAATAAACTTGCGAAATATATGTACATCCTTGTTAAATTAGCTAAAATCCATTCCACTGTATGTTCTACGAAAATATATATTTGCACACGTTCACCCCCACATACTTACTGTCTCTCTGTATATGGAACAACACACAAATCAAACACTCAACAAATCATAACAATGCAAAAACGAATCATAAGACTCCTCAGCGGCAGCAGAGACTTTTATAGTCATACACCACCTTTATTCAAAAAACTTAACATATTGCAATTTGATCATCTTCTAAACCTCTCCCTCCTAAAGGAAATCCACAAAGTAATAAATAATAACACATGCGAATTCCTAAAAACAAACCACCAAAACAATCAAATTGAAAGAGGAATAACCTTAAGAAACAACAATAACCTAAAAACACTTTTGTACAGGCTCACTAAAGCATACCTCCACCATTCTGTTTAACAATCTCCCTGATAACATAAAAAATGAAAGATCAATAAAATCATATGCGCGCAAAATTAAAAAAACGTACTTAAATTCTTATTGATCCATTATTTTTATTGTTATTACTATATTATTATTATTATTATTATTATTATTAGTAGTAGTAGTAGTAGTAGTAGTAGTAGTAGTATTTTTATTATTACTACTATCATTTGTATTATTAGAATTGTTGATATTATTATTACTATTATTATTACTATTATTATTATTATTATTATTATTATTATTATTATTATTATTATTATTAT
>SEYY01009908.1:0-2500 GCA_009176605.1 Armadillidium nasatum
AATCTCAATTTCTTTAAAGCCCGCGTCTGCGCTCACCTAAGAGATTTGCGTTAGGTGGGTTCTGTAAGGGTGGTTTTCATTTTTTGTTTTTGTGCTCTTTTGCTTTTATTTTTATTCTTTTAACACCCCCTCCTTGAATAGGGCTTTGCCCGTGAGTGGTGGTGAAGTGTAAAAAAAAAAAAAAAAAAAAAAAAAAAATATATATATATATATATATATATATATATATATATATATATATATATATATATATATATATATATATATATATATATATATATATATATATATATATATATATATATATATATATATATATATATATATATATATATATATATATATATATACTATAAATATATATAATTATATTATTTTTTACTTAAATTTTGTAATATTCGTTTAAAGCGTCACTATATAGAAAAATAAATTAATTGTAAACTAATGTAATTTTTTTAATTCACACACACACACACACAAATATATATAATATATATATATATATATATATATATATATATATATATATATATATATATATATATATATATATATATATATATATATATATATATATATATATATATATATATATATATATATATATATATATATATATATATATATATAAAGTAATAAATAATATAGAATAAAAATGGTTTAAAATTTTACCGTATAAAAGTAAGTTTGAAACTAGACCCAAAAATTATTATGAAAGAAACAGGATTTTCGGCATAGCTCAGGGGTTCAGTGTTGGAAAATGGCAAGTGATTCAAAGGTAGGTGTTTTTAATCTTCGTCTGTGTGTTCTTTTCAAGCTCAACAGATGGTTCGCCAGAGACTTCATATCCGACAAATATCAGGTTATTAATATACTCTAAGGTTCGTATTCAAATATTATATATAGTTTACAGTTATGTTGTAAATCCATTGTATATGTACAGTCGTGAACAGAAGTTCGTTCCTATTAAGCTGGAAATAAATATTTATATAAAATAGGGATCATTTCAGATTCAGCCAATCACAGTTCAATTAAGCCCCGCTCAATGTTTTCATTTTCTTTTTATTCAAAATAGAGCTTTTATGACATGATTTCCATTTTATATAAATATTTATTTCCAGCCTAATAGGAACGAACTTCTGTTCACGACTGTACATGATGGTTGCGTTAATTAACAGTGAAATAACGGCAAAAGGCAATAGTTTATAATTTAACATAAGTTTTAAAGCTCCTAGGATTTTTCATTGGTTCCTATAGGGTCCAATGGTTTTTTAATAGGAAAAATACATTGGTCCCTATAAACTTCGTAAGGAATTTTCATATACCTTATAGGGAATTTTCCTATGGGCCCTATGAAAAAACTGATCGATCTTATAATGTGATGGGTTCTGATAGGAAACAGGTTCATTGGTCCTATAGGCGCTTATAGGAAATTTCATAGGAACCATTGAAATTATTTTGCTGGGACGTATGGATGCATTATCATCCTGAAATTATGGCGGCAATATGCTGGTCATAGTAAGAACTTTATCGTTGAGGATGTCGAGATATTCATTCGCAGTCATCCTGCTATTGATGATGATTATAGGACCAGATGAATACCACGGTATGTCCCCCTATATCATAAAGGAACCTCCCGTATATTTGAATGTTAGAAGCAGGCAGTTAAGAACGTAGGTTTTTTGGGGGTTCTCCAGACATAAACCAGGCAGTTCTATTGGAACAATTTAATCGATGATTCATCGGACAAAGCCGCTTTTTTCCATTCATCAATTGTCAAGGTTTTATGATCGTGACACCACTTTAGCAGCTTAACGTTATCTTGTTATAATGGATTTAGAAATTTACCCCTTCCATGAAAGCTAAATTTACAGAGCTTTAACTGTACTATTCTAGTCGAAACAGCATTGAACAAGTGGCTGCTGCTATTTGCTTCAGTAGTTTTATGCTTTTTTGGCCACAATCCTTTTAATGTTCGACTTTCCCTCTCTGTCTACTTAGCTTTACGCCCACTATTCCTCTTCGCCTATGATGTTTAACTATGTATTGTGTAAGCTGTCATCACAATCGATACTGTCGCTCCCGACACATTAAACAGTTCGCTTGTTTTCTTCCAGGTTACACATTTCACCATCCTCTTGTTTTGACCTTTACACAACAAAAGATGTAATACACCGAAATATAAACTAGAAGGCTTAATAAATACGAGTCTCATCGTAAATACCTACCCAGTGTTGCCAGCATGAAAAATTTATATGTAACAAGGTGTTCATATTATTTTGTTCATCCCCTGTATATATATATATAATATATATATATATATATATATATATATATATATATATATATATATATAATATATATATATATTATATATATATATATATATGAGTGCATGTGTGTGTTTTGTTGTGTGTGTGTTTTGAGAGAGAGAGAGAGAAAGAGAAAGAATCTGCAATTTTATCAATGCTGTGAGTCACTCTTCTTACTTGCGACGTAA